>JAJOOR010028237.1:0-16640 GCA_036250505.1 Solanum acaule | reverse complement strand
CCAGAAGGATTAAAAATAAAAATAATATTTTCAAATTTAGGAAGAAGGTATAAAAAAATAGGTGAAAATCTATATCTAATGATAGAAAAAGAAACAGTGAGATTAGAAGATAGTCTAACTGCAATGGTATGAATAACTAGAGAAAATGAAGAAATAGAAAAGAAAAAAAGAAATAGATACAATAAAACAACAAGCAAAATTAGAAATACAACAGATAGAAGAAGTAAAAAATGATAAGATAATTGCCCTAGAAAAAGAATTAACCATGCTTAAAGAATTGTATGCAGCTAAACAAAAAGAAAAAACAATAAAAACAGAATTAAAAATGGAAATAGAAAAATTTAAAGAAAAATTAACTGAAGAAAAAGAAACTCCAGATATAAGAATTGATAATGTTGATGTAGATGAAAACTGTTCAGAACAAGGCTCAGATATAAGTGAAACATATACAGAAATATTAGAAAAGCGCATCTTCCGGCCTCCCTTCTTTCCATTAGTTAAACCATATTTGATCCACACTTTTCAATTGGTAAGCGGCCAACTCTACCTTTTCCACCGGCGTAACACCTATGCTCATCAACACCTTATAGACCTCATCGATAAACTCTTGAGGATCTTCCTCAACTTTGGAGCCATGAAACTCCAGAGGATTCATCCTTGTGAAGTCCCTCACTCTTGAAGCCACCAAATTCACATTTGAGCTTGAAAGAACCACAACCTCGCTATTGGCTTGGGCCGTAATGCTTGAGCCAACACAAGAAAAGCAGCCCTAAACTCTACATTAGAAACATGCTCGGCCAAAGGATTGACCGGAACATGAGGATCTTGGTAAGGAGCTTTTTTTTCTGCATTCTCTATCACATTCCTTCTAGCATAAGCTATTCGGGTAGTCCTATCCTTAAGAACATAGGTTAAGGAATATGAGATACATTTTATAGATTTAAACTCTATCGCACGACTTCATAGTAATGAAAGAATTGGAGTCTCCTAATCATCTTATAGCCTCTCATTTATAAATGTGGAGCGCTTCACACGCATGAACAAGGCTCTACTTGACGCCACTTTTGAGACATCCTAGGAACATTCTAAACCTTGTGCTTTGATTACCAAGTTTGTCACGACCCAAGGTAACCCCCTAGACGTAACATCACGTATAGAACCTTGAAGGACTCCATACAAGCCACTTAGCTCTCATAACATAAGAAATTGAACAATAAGAGTAAAACAATAGTCCAAGTCCAAAAATATTTATTAAAAGAAAAGCAGAAGTCTAAACTCATGTTTCAACATAGCAATCTAATACATTAGAATGAAATCGGTCCTTGCCTATACATCATGTTCAAAAGAGAAAGTACATGAAAGAAACTAAACAATAAAATCTCCGTCGTCGAAGCATGAAGACTCCCCAAGCACGTGTATCTATCAAATCACCCACTAGCCACGAAACTAAGCACCCTAAATATCCGACCCTACATTTGGAAAAAATGTAGGCAGGAGTATGTGTTAGTACAAAACAATGTACCAAGTATGATAGTAATGAATAAAATAGATAAAACATTCTAAAAAGGGACATTTCATTTCATGAGATGCAATTGACCAAGCTAAAACATAATATGAAAGAGTTATTAAACATAAGTCATAAATCATGGTCAATGTAAGCTAACTTCTTCTTTAAAAGCTTTGAACTCATATCCGATACTTCTAGAACTAACCTTAGTTCATTATTACTTGTGGGGAATTAGCCTTAACCGACATGAGACCAAGTGAGCTATAACATGGAATTCGGTGTCTACCTCACACCGAAAAGAGGTGTCCTACTTGTCGAAGGTAGACCCTTTAATTTCTAACTTTAGCATAAATTACCATGGATTAGACATTTCTTACTTGACTTCGTTACTCATAAAAAGGTGACTTTGGACAACAAATTGAAGCTAGTTTCATTAAGATAGCTCCTTGTCTTTGATTCAATTAGGCGAGAAAGCCTTTCAACCAAAGAATTTTTAATATGTGAGAAAACCTTTCACATCATGCTCGTATGTGCTTTAGTAAGAATATACTTTCATAAAACCACATCATCATTGGAACTTTACTCTCAAAGCACCCTTAAAACATTTGCATAGATTTCATAAAACAATGCATAAGTCCATAATTCAGCTCTTGAGGTCAAAACCCACTTTCAATCATAAAATCTTAGAAAACATTAGTTAGATATGGATTTCATCATAAATACATGTCAAGCTAGTAATACATGCCTAATTTCATAAAACTCTTCCTTGAAGATCAAAATGCCACATCATATGATTCATAACTTGAAAACATGGGGAATTACACAGGTTCATGGGGAAATATCATAAATTCAGCATGTATCATCAATTCATGAATAAGAGATCATAATTCAATCATTTAAATCAATAAAAAGAGAACAAATGATGATTGATGAAAACCCTAACTCAATTGGGGAATTCTACCCTTTGAAATAAAGAGATTTAGGAACTCCATGGATGAAAGGAATCCATGAATGAAAACTATTATACCTTGAGTCCAAAATCTAATCTTCAATGAAGGAATTGGAACCTTAACTTGAAACCCTAGGTGAATCCTTATTCTTCAAGTTTCTAGAGAGAGAAGAGGAGTTGGTTTTCTTTTGGGAATTTTGAAGAATGAAATAATTGGGGTGAGTTTGGAGTTAAAAGGCTAATATAGGGGTCCTAAACATAGGCAAAACAACATAGTATAGAAAATAATTAATTAGGAAAAGACCCAATTTCCCAAAAAATAACTTTTAGCAGCACAACCATGGACCACTAACGACGAACCATGGTCAGGACAATGGGCCGTCCTGCACGTCCATCGATCGTGGTCAAAAACACATCCTCGCGGTCTTGGACCACGGACCGCGATTCTACCAATTGTCTATTGGGTTCGGTCGTAGTTCTAACCTGATCTTACACATATTTATGTGTCACGACCCGAGAGCACCCCTTAGTCATAACCGGTGTACTCGACCTCGAAGAGCTCTTATACAAGCCTCATAGCATTTATAACATTCGATATAAGGAAAAATAGAGAAGAATTAAAACTTTCTTCGCAAATGACAACACTTTCATTAAAAAGTAAGCAGAAGACTTCTAATTTTATACACTTACGTCTCATACCATCTCATACCTTTAGAGTACAACATTGGGACTAAGCCTACACAAAAGCTTAAACAAAACTAAAAGACTTAAAAAGGAACATAATGGGTTTTGTCCTCGAATATATGAGGGTTCACCAAGTCTTCATCTTCAATCACATTAGGAACCTATCCATCAACCATAGAACACCCACATATCCAATCCCTACACTTTAGGAAAAAGGGGAAGAAATGGGGTTAACACAATTAAGCACTAAGTATGGAAGCCATGCAAAAAGATGTTGAAAGGACATTTATTGGAGAGTTATGCTTTTATTCCATTTGGTAAAACTTCATGAAATACAAGTATAAGGGACACAATACTCAATCATAGCCAACATAGAAGTCGTCAATCACATTTAGCCAAAATTACATATATAACCCTTTACCTTCACCTTGAGCCTTCACCTCAAGTAACCTTCAAGCTATACATTGTACAATGTATGGATAGTGTCCCATACCACCACCCACTCCAAGATACCACCTTAAAATCACCAAAAGTGAACTTACCATTTATCATGATTCACATTACAGGTAATCATGCTCAACTAGTACCAACATACAACACATAAGCACATTCGGCAAGTATATCATTTCATAATCTTAGGACCTATATCTAAAGTTACCCTAAGATACACCTAAGTAAGACATGAAGTGGCAGCCCATACTACCTCTTCATACACACCTAGGTGTTCCTCAAGGCTACAAAAATAAGAACCTTTACATTTCAATACAACATGCTAAGTAACTTATTTCAACAATATAAGCTACTCTTTCATCAATTCATTTAGACAATAAGTCAACAATCTTCATTAGATTCATTTAGGACACCTTCATTTAGAGGACTTTCACACATTTACTCATTAGGACTTAGAGAACTCACTATAGCACCTTCAAAGCCTACTCGTGCAATGTATAGATAACATCCCATACCACTACCTACATTTTGTAGTACCTATCAAGTAACTAAAGTGCACATCTCACGTGATGGGAATAACCCTTTAATCGACATAGATCATGCAAGCTAGACATGGAATTCGGTGTCATATAGCCCCACACCGTAAAGAGGTGTTCCACTTGCCTAAGGTAGAATGATAACAGTAGCTCAGATGAATCCTTAGCTTGGATGAAATCTGTTGGCTAATATCCTATGTGGGAACATAGTTATGGGATAGGAAGACGTACATTGGAACTCCAGCCTAACATTGGGAGAGTTTCCATCTAACCATATCCACTCAATGCTTAGCCTACATTCCCATAGATTATTTCATTCTCATTACATTAGTGTATTAGGAAGGAATGTCATAGGCCTATCGACCCATGATACATCATTACCCAGGAAGGAATGCTATAAGCCTATCGATCTATGGTACATTCAAGGATAGCTATAGGGTTCATATGAAAGGAATGCTATAAGCCTATCGATTCATGGTCCCTCATTACATTCTTATACTCATGAAAGGAATGCGACTAGCCTATCGATTCATGGTACATTGACTCATTAAGAAAGGAATGCCACTAGCCTATTGATTCTAGAGTCTTCATTACATTAGATCTTTTATGAAAAGAATGCATAAAGCCTATCAATTCATAGCAATCAAGTCAAGACACATTCATCACTCATATATGAAAGGAATGTCATAGCCTATCGGTTCATATTCATCAAGTCAAGACGCATTCATCACTCATATATGAAACGAATGCCATAGCCTATCGATTCCTATTAATAATTATCACTCATGAGTGTTAAATTGAGAAATAGCCTTTCAATACTAACACAAATACATTGATTACAAGTTCATCATTCTATTATTGAATCACATGTAAGTCCTTCACATTATACAATCATATACACAACATCGTGACAATACTTCGATTCCTCATATAATGCCTTCAAGACCATGATCACAATGTACATTTAAGTAAACAGCTCCAACTTTCAAGTGGATGAATATACAATGTAATGTAAACACCTCCACCTTTTAAGTGGATCAACAATTCAAGAGTAATTCAACTACATGAGAAATAGGTCACAACCTACCATTATCCAAAGCCATAATCAACATTACTCAATTCTCCAACAATTCACCATAGATAGGCATAGATAATAATAGAAATCAATAATACAACTCAATCTAAGCATAATTCCATCAACATTCACTTATAATCATAAAACCCACGTAATAAGCAAAATTTAGGAATTTAGAGAAATCATGGATTCATAGAGTTGTCATATTAAAGCATCAATTAAACATTAATATAATCATAACTTATCATTTGAAATCATCTGATGCAAGAACCCATGAGTTTGAGTGAAATTTAGGTTTTTTCATAAACTTTGAACACTTGAAAACGTTTTTGAGATTGACTCTAGGGTGAAAGCTAACCCTAGATAAAGGACTCCCATACCTTACACTTGAAAAATCCCACAAAATTGAAGAAGAAACACCATGAAATCCTCAACCCTAACATGAACTTGACCTTGACCTCCAATGGAGTTTCTAGAGAGAACATTTTTGGAGGGAGGGTTTGATTTGGGGAAAAGTGAATAATGAAATAAAAAATACCATATTAATGTTTTAATACTCTTAAAATACATAAATAACCCCAAAATAGTCGTCCAAACAATTAACTAAAAAATTAAAGAATTTACCAATATAACCTTACCTTGGCCGAACCCACACAACTTTTGCAGGTCCAATCTACGGACCCCCATCCACGAACCATGGATGGGGTCAAAGATCATGCTATTGAAGCGTGGTTCATGACTACAAGGTGGTTTGGACCACCTTGACCTACGGATCAAGTCTACGAGCTGTAGATCTATCTACTGGTCGTGGATTGCATCCGTGGTCCACCAAATTATGGAAGCTTGGTGGTTTTCCTTGGAGTCATGGGGTTTAGACTTAGGGTCCTCCTCAAGGATCCTTAGGGTGGTCCTTGGGGAGTCGTACCTTGACTTCTAACCCCTAAACACCTCAACCATGGTTCGGGACAACACTACACACCAACAAAATTCAAGACGAACACAAATGTTAGGCTCAAGTGACACTAGTTCATTTTTAGGGTCGTTACATTATCCCCCACTTAGGAACATTCATCCTCGAATGACACTTAAAACACATTAAGGGGTAACGACTTAAGTGAACAGCCCATCGTCATGCATACAACATCATAAACAAGGCACATAACTAGGAGGAAACATCAACTCCACATCAAAATGCTCAACAACTTCATGCAATTCAAGAAAGTAGGAACAACATCTACCAACTTCTATGCATCAAAACTTCACATTCTGCATTTCATTGGAGGAACTTCCTTCTCCAAATCACATCATTCTCATTACAACATCATTAAGCACATTTAAGCAATTTTCTCATAAAATCTCATTATGCAACTTTACAATAAGGCACATTAGGCATGTTCAACAATTTCACCTCATGAAGCAAATATACAACTCATACTAAATGCACATCATCATGAGGAACATAAAACTTGAAAACTCATTCTTCTCATTAAACAAGAATTCAAATAGAACATGCATAATATAAGGATACTATGGAATCTCATCATCACACATGACTCCAAAACATGAAACAAGCTACTAGGAACTCTTTGTCCTAGGCTTGAATAGGCACATAAAGAAGGAGGTAAGGACAACAATACTCTCAACAACCTTATTATTCAACATACCATCCCCCACTTAAGGGTAAACCCAACTAAGGTCAACATGACACAACATAGGAACCTCAATCAAGACACCATCAACATTCCAGAGTTTTTAAACTAGAAAGGTCCTCATGAAGCAACTCTTGCTCATCTTAACCTTACCAACACCACTCAAGGTCTCATATGAGTCTACCACCCCGGGGCTAAACTCCTCAACTCACTACACCTCTTAAGATGAGAACATCAATCAAGCCTAACTCATGAACATCAACAACACTCAAAGACCTTACCATCTAGTCACATTAACTCCCATATAGGAGAAAACTTATACTAGTTCTTCTAAGCTTCACTCCTTTCAATTCTAAGGTCGAAGCAAGACATCATTAACCCTTCATACTTATTACATCTAGGCATTTCTAAAACACCATATCTCATCAATTCTTTCAACATACCTCAAAACTCATTATAACTAAATCGAGTTCTACCAACAACACACATAACCATAAGAATGCTTCTATGCTAAAGTCAACATCACAACCTTCCATCTCACATTTATCAAGTCACATAGCCATAGTTGGCATCCCAACCAACCTTTTCTCTCTCTCAACCCTTGCAACATAAACCTTCAAGGGGGTCACACTCTAAGGACCATCACATAAGAAATAAGGGAAAGCCATTATAGAGCAAAACTCTATGGCACGACTTAAAGAATAAAGAAGTGAAACTTTCTTAACACCCAACAACCTCTTCTTCATAATGTGGAGCACTTCACATTATGAACAAGACTCTACTAGATGTGGTTTGAGACAACCTAAGACCATTCCAAAATCTTGTGCTCTGATACCATGTTTGTCACGACCCGAGAGGACCTCGAAGAGGTCTTATACAAGCCTCATAGCATTCATAACATTTGATATAAGGAAAAATAGAGAGGAATTAAAACATTCTCCGCAAATGAAGATACTTTTTTTAAAAAGCAAACGGAAGACTTCTAACATTATACACTTATGTCTTATACCATCTAATACCTTTAGAGTACAACATTGGGACTAACCACATACAAAAGCTTAAACAAAACTAAAAGATATAAAAAGGAACATAATGTATTTTGTCTTCAAATCTATGAGGATTCACCAAGTCTTCATCTTCAAGCACCTTAGGAACCTATCCATCAACCATAGAACACCTACATCTGCAATCCCTTCACCTTAGTCAAAAGGGGGAAAAATGGGGTTAGCACAATTAAGCACTAAGTATGGAAGCCATGCAAAAAGATGTTGAAAGGACATTTATTGGAGAGTTATGCTTTTATGCCATTTGGTAAAACTTCATGAAATACAAGTATAAGGAACATAATACTCAATCATAGCCAACATACAAGTCATCAATCACATTTAGCCAAAATTACATATATAACCTTTTACCTTCATCTTGAGCCTTCACCTCAAGTAACCTTCAAGCTATACCTTGTGCAATGTATGGATAGCGTCCCATACCACCACCCACACCAAGATACCACCTTAAGATTACCAAAAGTGAAATTACCATTTATCATGATTCACATTACAAGTAATCATGCTCAACTAGTACCAACATACAACACATAAGCACATTCGGCAAGAATATCATTTCATCATCTTAGGAACTATATCTAAAATTACCCTAAGATACATCTAAGTAAGACATGAAGTGGTAGCCCATACTACCTCTTCATAACCACCTAGGTGTTCCCCAAGGCTATAAAAATAAGAACCTTTACAATTCAATACACCATGCTAAGTAACTTATTTCATCAATATAAGCTACTCTTTCATCAATTCATTTAGACAATAAGTCAACAATCTTCATTAGATTCATTTAGGACACCTTTATTCATTTAGAGGACTTTCACACATTTAGTCATTAGGACTTAGAGCACTCGTTATAGCACCTTCAAAGCCTAATCGTGCAACGTATAGATAGCATCCCATACCGGTACCTACATTTTGTAGTACCTATCAAGTAACTATAGTGCACATCTCACATGATGGGAATAAGCCTTTAACCGACATAGATCGTGCAAGCTAGACATGAAATTCGGTGTCATATAGTCCCATACCATAAAGAGGTGTTCCACTTGCCTAAGGTAGAACGATAACATTAGCTCGGATGAATCCTTAGATTAGATGAAATCTGCTAGCTAATATCCTATGTGGGCACATAGTTATGGGATAGGAAGATGTACATTGTAACCCTAACATTGGGAAAGTTTCCGTCTGACCATATCCACTCGATGCTTAGCGTACATTCACATAGATTATTTAATTCACATTACACTAGTGAATTAGGGAGGAATATCATAGGCCTATCTACCCATGATACATCATTACCCATGAAGGAATGCTATAAGCCTATCGATCCATGGTACATTCAAGGATAGCTCTAGGGTCCATATGAAAGGAATGTTATCGGCCTATCGATTCATGGTTCCTCATTACATTCTTATACTCATGAATGGAATGCCACTAGCCTATCTATTCATGGTACATTGACTTATGAAGAAAGGAATGCCACAAGCCTATTGATTCTAGAGTCTTCATTACATTAGATCATTTATGAAAAGAATGCATAAAGCCTATCAATTCATAGTAATCAAGTCATGACACATTCATCACTCATATATGAAAGGAATGACATACCCTATCGGTTCATATTCATCAAGTCAAGAAGCATTCATCACTCATATATGAAACGAATGCCATAGCCTATCAATTCATATTCATTATTATCACTCATGAGTGTCAAATTGAGAAATAGCCTTTCAATACTAACACAAACACAATGAATACAAGTTCATCATTCTATTATTGAATCACATGTAAGTCCTTCACATTATACAATCATATACACAACATCGGGACAATACTTCAATTCCTCATATAATGCCTTCAAGACCATGATCACAATGTAAATGTAAGTAAACAGCTCCACCTTTCAAGTGGATCAATATACAATGTAATGTAAACACCTCCACCTTTCAAGTGGATCAATATACAATGTAATGTAAACACCTCCACCTTTCAAGTGGATCAACAATTCAAGAGTAATTCAACTACAAGAGAATTAGGTCACAGCCTACCATTCTCCAAAGCCATAATCAACATTACTCAATTCTCCAACAATTCACCATAAATAGGCATAGATAATAATAGAAATCAATAATAGATATACCGTGAGTTTACGGTATATTAAATACATTTCACTTAACAGTTATGTGTGTCTAGGGCCTTTTTGTATTGGTTTTTATGTGTTTTTATCATGTTTTGTAGGAAAGATGTTTAGGCGCGAAAGTAAAGAGACAACTGAAAGAAATGCAGAAAAGGGGATCTACGGTGGTGATCTACGGACCATAGGTCCATTGACGCTCCGAAGATGGTAATTGTAGATCTGCAGGGCAAGGCATGGAAGGAGAATCAGGGAATTTGACTATGTGTGGAGGCACGGTGACCATTGACGGTCCGTAGATTGATCTACGAACCGTACTGCTGAACCGTAAAATGTGACTGCGAGAGTTCAAGTACTTGATTTTTGGAAAATTCTAAGTATGGAGCTATGGAGAGTGATCGACGGACCGTAGATCGATCTACGGTTCATACTGGTGGTCCGTCATTTGCTTCAGAGAAGCTAAGTTTTGGAAGCTAAAATATTTTCTAAGTCTTGGCTGACGGAAGGGACTCACAGATCGTAGATCCATTGACGGTCTGTGAGTCAGTCTCATTAAATGAAGACGCGTGTCTGAACAAACTTTCCTTATTTTGTTTCCCTTTTTATTTCGGGCTTGTTTTCTATAAATAGGGCATGAAAACCTCATTTTTGAGGGTTAGACATTATTACTTTAGTTCTACTTTGTGACTTAGGATTTTGTTGTTGCAACCCTAGCAATTCTTGATTTCCTAAGTTGGTTTTGAAATTCAAGGTGAAATTCCGGGTTTGTTATTCTCGATTACGTAACTTCATAATTCTTTCATCTAAAATAATGAATTGTGTTCATATGATTATGGGTAACTAAACTCCACAACTAGGGTTGTGGTAACCATGAGCGATTAACAAACTATGAATAGTAAATAAACAATTATTAATAGTGTTTTGCGTGCATTGATAATTCTTTCGTTTAAAAGTCTTTTTGACGGTGCGCAACGTTAGAACTGGCCTTGTTGCTACTTTCCGAACCAAGAAGGTAATCAACAAGAAAATAATTATCAACATAGATTTAGTGTGATACTATCTAATAGTCTAGTGTCGATTGATGTGAAGTAATAACTAAGCCAAACATCGATGTGATGTATAATATGAGGTAAAGGTAAGGGTTAGTAAGTTATACACACGTAGCCGGACCAAGGTACGGGGTGAAATTCCCTAGATGCCAGACCAAGGATTTAGAGATACCTAGCTTATCACTTTGCATGTAGTACACTAGGAAAGGATTGCTATTACTACGATTACTGTGTTATGAGCTTGTGGGGAACACGTATACCCTAGTTAATTCTCTCATCTTGATAACAACCATAATTGACTTTGTTTACTGATTACTTACTGAATTCTTACAATTTGATTCACAAATTCCCCCCTATAATTACTTGTTTCTGGAAGTAATTTGACTAAACAAATATAATTGTTGGTTAAAGTTAAGTTTAAGTCATTTTCCTCGTGGGATCGACCCCAACCTACAAGTAGGGTTCTTTACTTGATAACGATCGCTTATGATTCTTAAAAGAGGTGTAATTTGAGCGTATCAAATTTTGTAATACAACTCAATCTAAGCATAATTCCATCAATATTCATTCGTAATCATAAAACCCACTTCATAAGGCAAATTTAGGAATTTAGAGAAATCATGGATTCATAGAGTTTTCATCTTAAAGAATCAATTAAAAATCAATATAATCATCACTTATCATTTGAAATCATTTGATGAAAGAACCCATGACTTTGAGTGAAATTTAGGCTTTTTCATAAACTTTGAAAACTTGAAAACTTCTTTGAATTTGACTCTAGGGTCAAAGCTAACCCTAGATTAAGGACTCCCATACCTTATACTTGAAGAATCCCATGAAATTAAAGAAGAAACACCATGAAATCCTCAACCCTAGCTTTAACTTGACCTTGACTTCCAATTGAGTTTCTACAGAGAACATTTTTGGAGGGTGGGTTTGATTTGGGGAAAATTGAATAATGAGATGAAAAATACCAAATTAATGTTTTAATACTATTAAAATACTTAAATAACCCCAAAATAGTCGTCCAAACACTTAACTAAATAATTAATGAATTTACCAATATAACCTTACCTTGGCCGAACCCACACAACTTTTGCAGGTCCAATCTATGGACCCCCATCCACGGACCATGGATGGGGTCATGGACCGTGCTTTTGAAGTTTGGTTCGTGACTGCAAGGTGGTTTGGAGCCCCTTGACCTACGGAGCAAGTCCACAAGCCGTAGATCCATCTACTGGCCGTGGATAGCATCCGTGGTTTACCACATTATGGCAGCTAGGTGGTTTTCCTTGGGGTCTTGGGGTTTGAACTTAGGGTCCTCCTCAAGGAACCTTAGGGTGGTCCTTGGGGAGTCGTACCTTGACGTCTAACCCCTAAACACCTCAACCATGGCTCGGTACAACACTACACACCAACAAAACTCAAGATGAACACAAACGAACAGACGTTAGGCTCTAGTGACACTAGTTCATTTTTAGGGTCATTACAATATGCCTAGGAACCTAATAACACCCGTGTTTTGGGCTAAGTTTTGAATGGTTTTATGTTGGTTCAGAGTCGTCTCGAGTCCTTTGGTTGTATACAAGCTAACCAACATGATTATTTATATAGGTAAGCTTGAATGAATAAACAAGCACTAAAATAAGCATTATAGAGCACAAAAGGATCCAAGAAAATAAGGCAGTGAGAAAAGAGACAAGAAGAATTTAAAGAAGGCAAGTATATGCCCTCTCCATGTCGTGGAGTGGGATTTTCCCTTTTAAGCCATAAAATGCAAGTGAGGTAGAATGGTTTGTGTCCTCTCCGCATCTCAGGGAGGGGTGATGGAATTTGGTTCGTGAAAGTGAATTGGAGGTAGAACGGTACATGGAGTGGCTGCGTCGCGGAGAAGACTCTATTTCCATGAAGCGAATCTTAGAAACATCTGCGTGTCGCATCGTAGTGTGCTAGTTTTGGCCGTTTCAACAAAATTATAAATAGACTCAATTTTTATTTTATTAATTATTCTTTTTCTAGATTTTGAAGAATGATGATTATGAGAGCTATTTCATCAGTTTTACGGTTCTTTTATAAATCCTTTTACTTTCGATACATTTATGATATTTAAACTTTGATTGATCGAAGATACTATTATGAGTAGCTAATTTCCCTAGTTCTAGGGCTGTGGCTCGAGGATGATTGTAAGTTATTAAGTTATTATGGATTGCCATTCACTATCATATGAATCTCTCTTATGTTTTTATTTTCCCTATTTCATGCCTGATCACAACTGAAATAAACATATTGTCCAAATTGAACTCGGGAGAGGAATAAGAGGATAGAACGTGGGGCATTGTTGTTTGCGTAATCAAGAGACAACTTCTGATGCAAGTGTCTACGATCGTACAATAGTTTAGTAACCTAACCAAGGGTTGGGATCGTTCCCAAGAGAGTGGTTTTGAGAATTAATAGAAAAATAAAACTTAGTTCTAACTAGTCGTAGCTAAAGACATTAAAGATTAAAAACATTGTAAATTAAAGGGGGACACAAGAGTGTCAATTAACAATAGGGGGTTTTGTCACTAGTAAGTAAAAACAACAAAATAAATGAGGGTTTGTAAGTAATGAGAGGGGATCCTCGGGCTGTGACGGGAATACGGGTTAAGCTAGATTATTGGGTACATGCTTTCGATAGAAGATTCATAGAATAATTGTGACTAGGCTAGACTTTAAGGGAGATAAGCTCTCCCTCGGGAAACTTATCCCATTTCAAATGTGTTCCTCTCGGACACCCACTTGCCACATGAAGACTAGTCTACGCCTTAACCCACTCACTCTTTCGAGCTGAGTGTGTGGACATGGGACTAGGGTTCACTCTCTCGAGCTGATCCTCATGTCGACCCACTTGCACTGGCCATCAATTTAGTAGTCTTAGTTTTACGATCTCTATCTCGAGCAAGCCAAAAACACATAAATAAACTTGTATTTGCTACTATAAAATCATTAAATTCATCAACACCTACTAAACTAAATTAAAATTAAACTACAATTAGACTCTCAGCAAGCAAGACCCAATAATTATCTTAACCCATATTCGCTAAATCACACCCCAAGAATTGGGGTTTTTAGCCACCCATCTATAAGAGATAGAAATTTATACCAAATTGAGCTTGCATTCAATTGGGTACGAAGATTTAAGTCTTGATACAAGCAAAATTGAAGAATCCAAGAGACCCAAACCCAAATATTGAAGATGAATTCCTCTGGATCTTCAAGTCTTCAAAACCCTCTCAAGCTTAGAGCAAAAATATCAAAAAGTATTATTCTATATGAAAATTATAATAATTGTTCGACAACTTAAGACTACAACACTAACTAGTATTTATAGTTTTCACAGATTTGTGCTGCAGTAGATCATTCGGCGTCGTTAGTCGAAATCACCGATCAACTCGGCGATTCACCCTTTGGTGTAGTTCATCGCCGTCTTGTACCAACCTTCAGCATTGTCGTGCTTTGCGTCATTGGGCGACATGGTACTGCTTCGCAAAACTTCTTAGCGATGCACCGACTGCTTCCTTTTTCCACCGATTTGATCCTTTTCTTCAGGGCTCAGTACAGTGGAACAAAAGGCGAAGTAAGACCCTTTAGCGATTCGCCAAGTGGACTCGGCGATCCTCAGGCCTTCATTTCTTCGTTCTTTTCAACCTTTTCATTCCTTTTTGCAACGTGGTGTCCATGTTTTCCTTCAAACTTCAAATTCCTGAAACTTAAGGGATTTAATCAGATATTCAGATAAAATAAGCATTTGAGGACAGAATTTCTATTAAAACATATCCCTAAATGAGTCCAATTTGTGGACTCATCAGGCATAAGGAGCATGATTTTCTCTTAATAATTAGAGTTAATTTGTATCTAGGATAAGTATACACCTAGAAACTTTGCTTAGTCATTATACGGTATGAAATCCTAATGCTCGATAATTGGTCCAATTTATCCTCGCTCAACGATGAAGTTAGGTTGTCATTTATCGTAGGCAATTAGAGGTCGGGAGATCATAATCATATATTTAACCATGTGATCATTGATTTGATAGTTGATAAATATCCATTTAATAAGATAATTCACATGATTCCTAAATTGAGCTACATCCATGGACTTTATCCAATCATTGTTTGAAACCTTAGAAATTGAATAGTGTTTGTTTAGTTCTTATTTAACTTATCTATAGATCAAATCAATCAATCTTGTAATCGTGAATACATCTGTGGTTAACTGAAAGTCTTGGAGAAATTACGTGATTTTGATCGTGAGTCCCTATTGGTACGATAACCAGCTCTTTATAAGAGCCACTTTAATACTTGAACGACCACGTACACTTGTGTGTGCGATTTGGGCGCAACAAGTTTTGGGAGCCTCTTCTGAGTATGCAACCCGTGACCCCTTGTAATTGTTAGGATTTCTATTCTTTGTTTTGTTATCCCAATTCATAGGAATAATTGTATATTAAAAAAATTGATATATTAAGAAAAATACAAAAATATGAGTCAAGCCACGACCAAAACTAAGGCGCTGGATGAGTGGCAACCCGTCATGCTTTTACTAATGGGTGTTGTGTTGAAAATGTGCAGGAAACATGTATTAGGACCCATGGCTCATCGCAGAGATGTGGGAGAATTTCACTTTACTTGGAATTAATTTTCCAGGGCAAGGTAGAACACTCCTTGACAGAGTTGCGTCGTGGAAGAGGTCACTAAATTTGGATTCGATGAGAACTAAATTTCTCAAAATAATTGAGGCAGAACCCTCCGTAACAGGGCTATGTCACGAAGCTTACCCAAAAATTTTAACTTTTGCCTCGCATGAATTAATTTTCCTGCATAAGGCAGTATGGTCCGTGAACCCTCCGCATCGCACCCACAAGTAACTTTTTTCAAATTTCATTAAAAGAATGGGTTTTACCCATTTTATTTCTAAAAATACCTGACTCCATTCCTTTTAACCCCTATTTCAACAAAACTTCACCCATTCTTTTCCGCTTTAACCGCGATTCCCCCCTCCCTTTTGCCCCTTGCAAATTCTCAAGCGTCAATCTGTAACGCGAAGCCAATTTTTCCTCATTTTTCTCTCATTTTCCAGCTCCTTCAACATATCAGGAAATCATGTCTGGAACTCAAAGACCAAGAAAGGAAGTGGCAACCTCAAGCCAGAGGAAATGGGTTCGAAGTGGCGAGAATGTACCCCCCACACCTGAAGTACCCAGGAGTCAAACAAGGATTTTCAGGGTGCGTGCAGTAACTAAGGGAGGGAAAACATGGTGTAAAAAGCACACTAAAGCTAGATATTTTTCCGATGTTTGCATTGATAGGGATAGCTTGGCACAAGAGTTTCCTAGAATTTTGAGACGCGTCCAGGAGCTTTAAATGGAGTTCATTTTTGTGGAGCTTAGTGAGTGAAACTTGCACATGGTTCGTGAGTTCTATGCTAACTGCGCACCGGAGTCGTTGAGAACCACATGAGTGAGAGTTACATCCACTCCCATTTTGTGAAGGTGCGGGGAGTGGATG
>JAJOOR010028236.1:0-16013 GCA_036250505.1 Solanum acaule | reverse complement strand
TTTCAAATAAAATAATAATAATAATAATAATAATAATAATAATAATAATAATAATAATAATAATAATAATAATAATAATAATAATAATAATAATAATAATAATAATAATAATAATAATAATAATAATCATCATTAATATTAATATTATCAGCAAAAATGAACAATTGGTGACAATCTAATGTTGCCACATATCTCATTTTTGTGACATATGTTACCACATATCTTCTTTCTGTGACATATGTTGCCACATATATCCTTTCTGTTGGGGCACATGCAGATAATTTTGTGGTGTTTTTTACAAATGAGGTTATAGATGTTGCCACAAACACCACATTTCGTCCTTTCCATCATAATTGACATTTGTTCCAACAAAATAATAATAATAATAATAATAATCATTAATATTAATATTATCAGCAAATATGAACAATTGGTGACAATATAATGTTGCCACATATCTCCTTTCTGTGACATATGTTATCACATATCTTCTTTCTGTGACATATGTTGCCACATATATTCTTTCTGTTGGGGCACATACAGATAATTTTCTGGTGTTTTTTACAACAGAGGTTATATGTTGCCACAGACACCACATTTCTTCCTTACCATCATAATTGACATTTGTTCCAACAAAATAAAAATAATAATAATAATCATTAATATTAATATTATTAACAAAAATGAACACTTCACCAATTGTTTTATACAACTTATCAACAAAAAGGTAATTCACAATGGTATACATAACCATCAATCTAATCAATGGAGGTAACCACAACATTTTCATCGAACTTTACTTTTTTAGGTCTAGGCCTCTGTCGGTCTTCATTGTTACTAACATAGCCACTCCGACCCTTTAAATTCCCATAGTTCCATAGGAGTGAAGCATATCTCATCGAAGGGTTTCAGAACTAATTCCATAAGATGGTACTTGTAGTCCATCACTCAAAAGCTCAGCGTATGTAGCAACAAAATGTCCACAATTTCTGCATGGTATATAATCAATTAGAAAATATAATAACATCACATTTCAATAGTGGTAAGACAAAAAAATTAATGTGATACTTACAGACTATTGCTTGCTTGTTGGGCAATACCAGTAACATGTCTGACTTCAAATGAGTGAGATTTGTTCTTTCCTTGGTAAGTTTCAAGAACTGACCAGTTAGTTTGGTCTTTTTGATAAAAAAAAATCATGGTACTTTGGCAACAATGTAGACAACTTTTGAATCTCGAAGCACAATTTTCTCTTAGTCCTAGATGAGGTGCCAAGGCAGTCCACCAGGTATACTAAACCTTTGATAGTGCCAACAATTTTATTCTCATATTCAGGAACAACACTGGCAGTATCAATGTATGTTTTGAAAAAACAATTAGTAGTGGTATATCGATATTTATAATGACTCTGTTGCTTCGACTTCTTCCGCAAATAGTATAAAATGACATCTACATGTTGCATAGATGCATCAACAAGTGTATTTCTGTATCAATTTATTTGTATGTATTCATGTCTTAATCAAAAGATAAATGTGGGCATGGATTTACCTCATCAGTCCAGCACTTATTGGGTTGAGACATTACATAGAACCAGTCATTTTTCTTTGAAAATGCAACTACAAAATCAAGTTGTTTGAACTCAAGATTCGAGCAATTGGCTAAGTAGTGATCGTCCTTGACTCTTCTGCAATTGTATAATCAATATAAATAATTATTTAGTGGACAACAAGAAGAAATACTAATAATAGTTGAACGACTTTACTTTTTTGCATGATTCTTGTAAAGACCCTCGTTTATCCATTGCGAGAAAGATGACATTAGTTAGTTAGACCTTCGCCGTCAATGTTAAAACCTTCAAATGGATATTGTTGCTTCACATCACAACTGACGACTTCGACTTTCTTCTCTTTCTTTTTCTCTTTCTCTTTCGCTTTCTTTTTCACTTTCTCCTTCTCATTCTCCTTCTCCGATCCTCCTCCTCCTTCTCCTTCTCCTTCTCCTTCTCCTTGCCTTTTGGGTTTGAGTGTGATACTGGAGCAGTAGTCATTGATTTTTTTCTTTCACTAATTATAGATAGTGATTGCGAAATAGACTTTTTCAACCTCCTACACTTCAAAGGTTGTGAAATCTTCTTGGATGTATGGACATCAATATTATAAGTCATTTTCTTAAAAATATCAGTGAGTTCTTTAACACAACTAATAAAATAATCATGTTACTGCTCACATTCTTCGCATAGACAAAAAGAGCTTTTGATGTTAGAAGAGGAAGCAACACCAATAAGATTGAGTTGTTGTCATTGTTGAAGCTTCTTGTATCATTTCATCTACAAGGTAAATAAAAAAAAGGTTGAGAGTTTACAATTGATTATAAAATAATAATGGGTAGCAATTTATACTTATGTTGACACAGATAGATATTATGTTGCCATAGATGTACCTTCTGTTGCCACAAATGAATCTTATGTGGCCACACATGACCCTAACACATAGGTGATATGTTCCAACATATGACGACTCTGTTGGAATATATACCAACATCTCACTAAAATGTAGCAACATACGACACATATTTCAACAAATGAAATATATGTTGGACAACTGAACAAGACTATATTTCTAAAATCACATGAACAAAATGGTCACAAAAAACAACAAAAACAACAAAAAATGAATTTTCACTGAATGTTAACAATACATATACATTTCCTCAAAATTAGGGTTTTTTTGGGTTTGTTGATTTTCTTTCAAAAACAACAAATAATAGGTACCATTACACTATTATTCAATTTTCACATCTATAGAACGATTTATTGTTCATTAACCCAAGAAAAAAACTTAGTATTGTTCGAAAATTGTAAAATCTTTCAAAAAAATGACTTACCCATTTTAAGTCGAACACAATCTTCAGTTCAAAAAGAGGAGAGAGTCACGACTGGAGATGAAGAGGAATATAAGATAATAGGGGATAATATTTGTTTTGATAGTCAGATTTTTGGATTTTCTAAGGAAGAAGAAGAAGAGAAGAGAGAACGTTGGAAGAAGAAGAAGAGAAAATTCTACTTTCTTTTACTTTTTTTTTAAAAATGGTTTGGATAGAATTATAAAGATGAAAAATGAAGTGTTGAAAATGTTAATTTGGTCCCAAATTTACTTAATTACATTTTAAGATGGATTTGACCTTTTCTTGGTCAAAGTGTCACCAAAAACCAAAGCACGACTTAATTGACACCTTTCATTTAATTGTCTCTCTTTTGTTGATGGTTGATTGTGCCTCTAATGGGGAGTCAAGGTAAGAAACATTCTAATGGAAGCCATCGTGGATGTGAAACCCTAGATGATATCAACGTCTCTCTGAATCCTTAGCTTCAAATTAAAATGGTAAGACTATGTCCTTATTTGATAATTTCATTACAAACTGTTATAAATAATTGAAGGCTCGTGATATTGGAGCCTTTTTGTTTTGATTTTTTTGATAAAGAACAATTATAAAACAATATCTTAAAAGGAATTACATTTGCAGAGACTTTTATTATAGTTAGGGATATATCATATATCAACTGGACAAATTGAGTACCAATTCAGATTGATATAGTGAGGTATTACTTAGAATCTAAACATTAAAAATTAGTTTTACAATAGGTAATAATATCATTGTTGGGTGTTTTGAGTTAATATTGATTAAAATAAAAGAACTAGCTAATTACTAGACCAGTGAAAGGCGACAACAGGAAGCAAGAACTAATCTTAATTTTTACTTAGAACCTCTCAACCTAACAAGGACAATAACAATTTAAAGGGAAAGGAAAAGAGCCACAATGTTACATATCAAAAACACCTTAAAGGCTGATTTTTTTTTACCCATATAGCATTTTCATTTACTTGATTAAATTCACCAGGAGGTTTAATACCAGCAGCAAATGTGATAGTTGTTATTACCACTTCAAGAACTGTTATGTTTCTTTTTTTTTTGCACTTCTTAGACCTTCACTTTGGAACTCAATTTTTTTTAACTAGTAGCGCGAAATTATTGTTGTGGTTCCTTTGATGATTATGATGATATGAATGTTGAAATAAGGACGGAGACTAAAAGCTTGTAATTTTCTTGTCCATGATGATCCCAAAATTAATAATACAACTACTTGTTGGATATCTTGAAAATTTGGTGGTTATTGGTCACATCTTTTGAACCAGCATGTTTTTTTTAAATTGGTAACTTTAGTCTATATATCCATAGGTATACTACAACAAAACTGTAGCTCCCTTTCAAAAGTGTTACAACTTACAGAGAGAGACAATCTTAATCTAAATCGTTGCCTATAAACAATCTAGCACATCAAAGATGTCTTCTGTCCTAGTCAATATATCTTTTTTACACCAAAAATAAAAAAGAGCTAAGCAATTAAGTTTGATCTTCTGTAAGCTGTTCTACATCTTAAAACTCCTGTTGTTTTTCTCTTTCCAAAATGTCCACCAAATGCATACTGGGACAAGTTTCCATCTCTTGTCCTTATCTGAAGCATTGCCATCTCTACTCCAGCTGCTTAGAACTCCTTTAATGCTTCCTGGTTTCACCTATCTTATCCCCTTTAGACAAATGAACATTCTCCATAGCTATCCTGTCCATGTACAGTGCAAAAATAAAGACGGTTAATTGTCTATGCATGCTCTCCACATAAAGTACATCTAGAGGCCAATTGATATCCTCTTCTTTAAAATTTTCATGACTTCTTTTGTCAACAACCACATGAAGCAGTTTACTTTGTAGGGTGCCTTTGGTTTTCGGATCATCTTCCATGGCCAATCTGTCTCTTGTTCTGCATTCTTGTTGAGTTCCTTATAAATAGAATTTAATGAGAATTGACCTTTGGTGTCATTCTTCCAAATCAACAAGTCCTTCTTTTCAGTAAGGTTGTTGAACGAGGCTACTGAATCTTGAAAATCTGTCACTTTATCTATCTCCCACTCACAAAGGTTCCTCCTTAAGAACAAATTTGATCCTTGTCCAGTCCACATTGTAGCCACAGTGGCCTATTTCTGTTGGCATATGACAAACAATTTAGGATGCAATTGTTTCATAGGAACTACCCCATTCCATTTGTCCTCACAGAAGGATGTCTTTAAACCATCTCCCACTTCTACCCTGGTTATATGATATAGCATTGGCCATAAATTTCTGATTGCCCTCCAAACAGTGCATTTATATGGAGTACTTACCATTTTAGTCATCCACTTATCTTCCATACCATATTTTGTTGTAATGACTTCTTTCCAAAGCATGTGATCTTAATTTGAAAACTTCAACAACCACTTCATCAGTAGGCTCTGATTTTTTTTCCTCAGGTTCTTGATGCCTATACCTCATCTATTCTTTCTCACAGTCAGTTCCTCCTATTTAACTAGATGAAACTTCTTCTTATCTTCAATACCTTCCATAGGAAATTCCTTCTAACGGCATCAATGCTCTTAGATACATTAGCAGGCATAGGAAATATAGACATCATATAAGAGGGTAATACATCCATCACACTTTGATTAAAGTCAATCTTCCTCCCAAGTACAAGTACTGGCTCTTCCAGTTAGTAAGTCTCTTTTCACATTTCTCCAGGACCCTATTCCGTATGCCTTTGGATTTGCTTTTATCTCTCAAAGGCGTGCCTAGGTAAGTAGTTGGAAGCTCCCCAACCTTGCCACCTAGTTTATTGGCCAAAACATCTATATTAATCACACTATTGATAGGATAGATAAAGCCTTTCCCCCAATTTATGTGGAAACCAGAGATCACTTAAAAAATGACAAAAATAACCCTCAATATCAGAATTTGTTTTGCCTCTACTTCACAAAACACCAATGTGTCATCTGCATATTATAGATGAATTATCTCAAATTAAATAGTTCTCCTGCTTGGAACCCCTTGATCCACCCCTTCCTCTTTGCTGTATTAATAAGGTTATTCATTCCTTCCATAGCTAAGATGAATAAAAATGGGGAAAGAGGGCCCTCCTCTCTTAGGCCTCTCTGAGAAGAGAAGAAGCCAGTGGGTACTCTATTAACAAGTATAGTGAACCTGACAGTGCCAATACAATGCTTGTTGTATTGGACCAGCTTGTTATAATGCAGGGATGATTACAAGAGCTCTAGATTTACTTGCATCTGCTTCAACTACATTTAATGTTGCATATGCTTTCTGATTCCAAGCATTTACTTCAACCCCAAGCTTAAGTAGATAAATAATCATCTGAAGAGACATAAATTCATGTATACAAGAGATAAATTAGTTTTGAGCTTTCGTATACAAGTATATATTTTTTGAGGAACTATCTTTTGCAAAGGAAAGCTTAGTTTCCTCTAAGAAACTAATTCATTACTCATGAATAGTTATTAGTGTAAAATTTTTGCAAAGGAAAGTTCAGTTTCCTCCAAGAATTGCTTTTCTCCGCGAATCTCTCTAGTTCTCTTCTTTCCTTTGAGATATTTTTAGTTATGGGGGAAGAAGAGTATTAGTTATTAGAGAAAGTTTAAGTGAACTATCTTTTTAGATTTTCTTCAAGAATAGTTTTGTGTTACTAAAGGCTATAGACAACCATTTAAGTAAATTTTGAAATATGTTCTAACATGTTATGACATGGTTGAGTATTGAACTTACCAGACAATTTCACCAAATATATTAACACCTATTTAACTCTAGACATGTATCAATAAATAAATAAAATCAAGCATTTCTTTTTCATCTGAAATATAAAAAGCCTATTATTACCTACCAACAAGTGGAGGTGTATTTTCACTTTATGGTTCTTTTACTAGAAAACATATATTCATGCTTCTCTATCACAGTTCATGATTATAATGTTGTCATATTGTTCTTGATTCTTTTATTGTTGCAATCTGCAAGGTACTTATGATGAAGGGATAAACGAGTGTCTTGTCACCTACACATGTGATTTATTATGTTGGGGAAAGTAACAAGATGCTCAAGAAATTTCGCAAAGATGGTCATAGCTGGAAGAAGAAAAAGGATGGGAAAACTATAAAAAAAAAGCTCATGAACACTTAAGTGTGAGTGTCCAATGATCCTGAGTGTGTGCATATTTTCCATTATTGTTTGCTACCTTTCTTGTTATTTATCCAATTGATAGGTGCTCCTCATTGAGGTTTTGCTATATATCTGCTTTCTGCCTTTTAAAAGTTAGTGTCCAGTGATTTTATCTAGTTGTTGATTCGAAATCTCTTTGCCTTCTTTTTTTTTGTAAGTATTGATGTAAATTGAACACCTGAACTTAAGATAATAAGAAAACTCCTTTCCACTTTATCTATATCGCTTAATCGTAGAAATCATGTACACCACTTAATATTGTTGATGTTCTTGTGAATTTACTTATTCTGTACAACTCTATTTTTGCCTCTCTTGTTTTGTACATCTCTAATTTTGCCTCTCTACCCACAAAGGTTAAGGTAAGGTTTACGTACATCCTACCCTTCCTAGACCCCACTTGTTGGATTACACTGAGTATGTAGTTTTTGCTGTACAACTCTGCTTTTGTTACCATCAGTTTGTTCCCCATGTAAAGGTTAGCAACCTTTGTCGATACAGATCCCTTAGACTAATTGAGAAAAAATTGTAGCCTATCATCACATGTTATGGACAAGTGTTTAGTGGCTTAAGAAAAGGGATGTAGAGTTAAATGTTTATACAGGAGAATATTTAGTGTAACACCTCATGTTTTCATTTGGATTTGAACATAAGATGCCGACTTGCCGATGCTGATTAATGCATGTAGCAGAGGTTATTGAGTGATTTCGAATACAGGTTCAAGCAAAAGAGATGGGAGATAATGAAAATATATGAATATTTGAATCATATTCTCTCCTATAATACATCACCTTTGATGAGTGAGAGCTTACTGTCATACTGAAACACAGAATCTGAGGAAACTTCTAGTTGCACAGTACGTAATCATATGACAAGTTTGACGGTGGTCAGTAAATTATTCATCTACTATAGCTACATGATTGGAGGTGTTTAAACATAGCCGTAGCTGCTAAGAGAGCACAAAGATTAAATGCATCTATCTGCCAAAATGTGTGGAGCTCATTCAGGAACAAGCTAGAATGGCCATGATCAATATTGTTGGAGCTAATTATTCATATATTATTAATCAAAGCTCAATATCGCATAGCCAAACTTTTTCTTGCCAAAATACCCATGTAACTAAGACCATCTCCAGTATCACCAGTATATACTACTATTCTTCTATTTTTGGCTACATTTGAAGATGACTGCAATTAAAAGGATCAAATTCAATTAGCAAATAATCAATCTGCATTCATCTAGCTAAGGAGAGTTTCTAGTAATCCTATTTGCTTTAGGGTGCAATCATTTTTAAAACTGTCCATACCTAGATTTAGTTGGTAATGTCTAACTAGCTTTCTGCAGAATCTTTGGATAACTTGTTATTAGCGGAAACGTGAAAATAAAGAACAAGGAAGAACAACAATATTTAACGTGGTTCGGATCAATATGATCTTACGTCCACCAAAGAACAACTACACCAATATTTATTTCACTCTACAAAGAATACAAGTGAAATACTACAAGAGAGAACATCAAATGCCTTAGAAGGTGAGAAGGCAAGTGACAGGATGATTTGAAAATGAATTAAGAGCTACATATTTATAAGAATGAATTCTTCCTATTGATGTCATCCATGACATCACTATGTGTCAAAATTGTCAAGGTTAAACATGTGAAACCATTTTATGGTTTACCTAAATTTCACCTACCAAGATACTATCTTGACTTTCATTTTGTACTAATTATATTCCTACCAAATCTTCATATTAATTCATCTTCCATTGAGTTTGATTCCACAAGTACCAAACCAACTCTTTCAATCTCCACCTTGGTTTGCGTTCCGAGCATGCATATAAACAACTCCGGCCAAAGCTTCTAAGCTTACTGGGCAATCCCGTTGTAAGAAACAAGAAGAATCAAACCTTTGTTGAACATACTAGCTCCACCTAGCAGTTGTTCTCTCAGAGTTGCATCAATTGATGCATACTCCCGCCAAATCCTTGTAGTGTGTAAACTTGGCAAGCGGGACTATCTTGGTCAACATGTCAGCAGCGTTATCGTCTGTGATAACCTTCTCAACCTTGATTACCCCCTCTTCAACGACATCTCAAATGAAATGAAATCTGAAATCAATGTGTTTGGTGCGCTCATGAAATCTTTGATTTTTAATCAAATGAATAACTGTAACACCCCGGAAACTAGTAGACATAGAGCCACAAGTTAGGGTTCTAAGGTTTGATGTATGGGAAATGGACTCGTAGATGAGACTTTATGAGTTTAGAATGAGGCGTCTAGTGGTCGAACATCAAGGTATGTATTAGACCTAGTAGCCTATATGACCTTTAAGAGTTTGGTTGTGCATGGGAAGGGAACTACCAAGGCAAAAGGGTAAGCCTAAGCCAAAGGGCCAATGCTGCCCAACCTTGGCAGCCACTGCCCAAGGGTTCACGACCAGTGGTGTGGACCACGGTACATGAAGGGGTCCTTGGAGATGCCTTAGACAATTGGGAGGCCAGGCCAAGAGGCCTAGACACTGCCCCAAGTCCACGAGGCACTTCACGAGCCGTTGGCTTGACCACGGCCCATCAAAGTGCCCGTGAAGGTGCCTTAGCAAATTAGGGTGGTTGAGGGCCAAAAAGGATTGGGGGAGCTACTGGTCCATGGACCACGGGAACCACCACGGACCTTGGTGCCCTTCAAGGACCGTCCAAGTGGCCATGGTGCCTGGGACGGGGCTGCCAAGTTGAGGACAATTAAGTAAAATCCTATTAGACTAGGTTTAAGTGGGGGTCGTTTTGTATGTATTTTATTAACCTATTTAGACTATTTTAAGTATATACCCCTTAGTTTTAAGTCACTTTAGATTATACTCAATTCAAAACCCCAAATCACTCCTCTCTCAAATATTTATCTCTCAAAGAAGAACATCTATTGAAGAAGAAGCTAGGGTTGAAGCTAGGGTCAAGAACAAAGGGTTTATTGCTAAAGGATTGTGCTAGGGATTTGATCAAGGTATTTTTAGATCTTCATCTATGGATTATTCCACCCATAGATTCCCCTAGAATTTCCCCTAATTTGTGAAGAAGAACCCCAATGAAGGTAGGGTTACTTCCAATGCATGGGTTTTAGGTGGGTATGATTCCAAATGGTTGGATACTACTCATATATGATTAAATTGATGTTTATTCATGATATTATGAAGAATTTATGTGAATTCATTGATTTACCCTAATTTCCAAAGTATGTGGATTTAGATCTTTTAATGAGGAAATGATGGTTTTTGTTAGATTCTCTTGGGTTGTTGATATGTATGGAGCATATCCAAGGATGTGAATATGAGATCATGAATTGACTCGACTTATGCATGTATGTTAGAATATGAATTGAAATGATTAAGAATTGGGACTTTTGATGAATTATGCTTAGTATTGGCTTATGACTAAGCTTAGGGCTAATGTGCCTTGAAACCTAGACTAGTACGATGTTTGTGAAGTAAAGATTTAATGTAAGTCTTGAAGTCATAATGTTGATCACTGGGCTTATAGAATAAGTCTAATATGATGAGTTAGCTTGCATGTATGAAGAATGTGAAAGGTTAATCACCTAAAATGAATCATGCTTGTTAGACTAGAATAGCTTGAGTTTGAGTCTTATGATTCCTTCATGGATAGTTGAATTATGTAGCTTGGGAAGGTAGATCTCATGGTAGCTTGGGATTGAGGAATTAAGCTCTCCTAAGGTTAGCTTGAACTAGCATTGGTAGGATGCTTTTCATGGTAGCTTGCATTAGTATAGGCATGGTAGCTTGGGATTGAGGAACTAAGCTCTCCTAAGGTTAGCTTGAAGTAGCATGACGAGAATGCCTTCATGGTAGCTTGACTTGGTTTGGCCAAGACCATTTCATGATAGGTTAGGATTGAGATGTTATACTCTCCTAATGATAGCTTAGGGTTGAGGATTCATACTCCCTTATGGAATGCTTGCATCTTATTGAATGGTTGCATGGTGGCTAGGTTGGTATACTTGTATCCTTCCTTAGATAGCTTGGATTGTATGATATGATGTTTTTCCATGGTAGTTAGGTCTAGCATGGTAGTATGCTACTCTTAATAGATTAGAATGAAAGATAGTTAGCCTAAAGAAGTACTTAGTGTGGATGGTAGTATAGGATGCCATTCATACATGGCACAAGTATGACTTGAAGCTACTTATGAAGTGTCCTCTTATGTGATGTATGTCTAGATTGGATAGTTGCTATAGTTATCTTCCATGATATAATTGACTTAAGTTGATAGTTCCTTGTCAATATGAAGTAAGTCTATAGTGACACCTAGAAATGGTAAATATGAATATGGTGACTTTAAGGATATGCTTAGTGTGTGGTATTATGGGATGCCCACATGCATTGCACAAGTGTGCCTTGAGGTGACTTAGGGGTATAGTACTCTTATGACATGTGAACCTAGGCCTTGACTATGAAGGTGGACTATGACCAAGAATGACTTAAGAGAGGTACTTAGCTTAGGTAGTATTATGGGATGCTACCTTTGCCTTGCACAAGTATACTTGGAGGTGGCTTGTGAAGTAGTTCACTTGATTATGAAAGACTAATGGTTGAAGAATGAACTTATGTATGTCTTATGTTGAGTTGACATGATATGATGCTTATGTTGGAATTATGTTATGATTATGTTACTGTCTCTTATGATTATGTCTTATGTTGACTAACCATTTTGAGATATCTTATGTTGGTATGTTAGCTTTCATACTTGGTACATTTTGTACTAACGCATATTGCCTACATTCTAACAAAATGTAGGGTTAGAGGGTTGAGTTTGCGTTGGAGGTTAGAGTTTCAAGGATTCTAGATGAAGTGAAGAATTGTGAGTCCTCATAGCTTCGAGTTCGAATCCTTATGTTCCTTTATGTCATTTTCTATGTTTTTAGACTTTGTATGGGCTGCGTCCCAATGAATTTTATTCAAGATTTATTAGATGGTTTGAGACAATGATGTTAGAAAGACTTCCGCTTTTACGAAATGCTTTACGAGTTTATGTTTAAAGAAAATTTTAAATTCTCCCGTCTTTCTATGATTTTATATTATGAGTATACTAAGGGAATGTATGCGACCCCTTCGGGGTCAAGTACGCCATGTCACGTCTAGGGGGTGCTCTCAGGGAGTGACAATAACACTTTGACTATCACATCTTAGAATTGATTTCAGCTGAACCAAACTCAATTATGCCACCAAACCTTTCAATCAGATATCTTCTTTCACTGCCTCCGTTGCAGCCATATATTCTGCCTCTGTTGTAGACAAAGCGACAATTGACTGTAAAGTTGATTTCCAACTAACGGCACTACTAACGAGAGTAAAGATGTATCCAGTTGTGGACCTCTTTCTATCAAGATCCCCTGCATAGTCAGAATCTACATAACCGAGAATTGAAATACCTTCACTTTTTTGGAAGGTTAGACCAACATCAGGAGCTCCTTTGAGATATCTCAATATCCACTTGATAGCTTCCCAGTGCCTTTTTCCTGGATTTGCCATGTACCTGCTTACCACACTTACAAATTGGGCAATATCTGGATGTGTGCACACCATAGCATACATAATGATGCCTACTGCGCTCGCATAAGGAACCTTTGACATATGCTCTACCTCATCCATAGATTGAGGCATTTGTAACTCTGAAAGCTTGAAATGAGAAGCTAACGGTGTACTTACAGGCTTGCTCATATGCATATTGAATCTCTCAAGAACTTTTTCAATGTACCTCTTCTGAGAAAGATGTACAACACCATTTTCTTTTGTAATCTCCATTCCAAGGATTTTCTTTGCAACTCCCAAATCCTTCATGTCAAATTCCTTGCTTAACAGTTTCTTCAAAATATTTATCTTTGTGATGTTGTTAGCAACAATAAGCATATCATCAACATACAACAATAGAAAAATCATAGAGTTACCTGGCATCTTCTTGTGATACACATAGCTATCAAATGCACTCCTCGAAAATCAATGTTTGGTCATGAATGCATTAAACCTCTTGTACCACTGTCTAGGGGATTGCTTCAAACCATACAATGCCTTCTTTAGTTGGCATACATGATCTTCTTTTCCTTCAGCTAGGAACCTTCAGGTTGATCCATATAGATTTTCTCTTCTAGATCACCATGTAAGAAAGCAGTTTTGACATTAAGCTGTTGAAGCTTTAAATCAAATTGTGCAACCAATGCTAGTAGCACGCGAATTGAGCTATGTTTCACAACTGGGGAGAAAATCTCATTGTAGTCAATTCCCTCCTTCTGACTGAAACCCTTTGCAACCAATCTCTCCTTGAACCTAGCATTTTCCACCTCTGGAATACCCTCTTTCTTTTTGTTGACCCATTTGCATCCAACTGTCCTTTTCCCCTTTGGCCTTTTAATTAAAACCCATGTCTCATTTTTGCGAAGAGACTCCAACTCTTCCATCATGGCTAACTGCCATTGTGCAACATCTTTGCAAGAAGTTTCTTCAACATACAAAGAGGGATCGAGATCATTAATCTCTTCTTTTGGAGCTACGAACGCATGTGCCAATCAGATTTTCTTGCTCTATAAGACGCTCCGATTTCCGTATCTGCCTTTTGTCCCTTCCCTTCGCAAATGTGTATGGTTCATTGACAGCAAGTTCTTCTAAGATCTGCATCTTTTGACTCATCAATTTGAGTCTCTTGATCCCTTTCCTTGTTAAGCTCCACCTGCTCGTTGTTCTCGTTTCTTGATAACTCCATAAAAACTTTACGAGGATCAAGTATAGAGGACTCATCAAAGGTAACATCTCTACTAACTACAAATTTGTGTAAAGACAAACACCAAAGTTTGTACCCTTTTACTCCATCTACATACCCTATGAATATGGACTTTTTAGCCCTTGGTTCAAGCTTTCCTTCATTCATGATAATAAGCTGGACACCCAAATATTCGCAAGTATGAATAGTTAGAGGGTTCACCTAACCATACCTCATTCGGAGTCTTAAAGTCAATCGTTGATGCTAGAGATCGATTGATAATATGAGAAGCAGTATGAACTACTTCAGCCAAAAATACTTTGGACTTCTTGGCTTGTAAGAGTATACAACGAGCCTTCTCAAGAAGAGTTCTGTTCATTCTCTCGGCAACTCCATTTTGCTGTGGTGTGTGCCTGACCGTCTTATGTCTTGCAATCCCATGAACCTTGCAGAAATCATTGAACTCTTCACTGCAAAACTACAAGCCATTGTCTGTGTGAAGATACTTGATTTTTCTCTCCATTTGATTTTAAACCAAAATCTTCCACTGTTTAAATGCTTCAAAAGCATACTTTTTGCCTTCAAGAAATGCACCCAAACCTATCGTGAAAAATCATCAATGAATGTGAGAAGATACCTCTTTCCTCCCTTCGATGGATGCTTAGAGGGACCCCATAAATCTGAATGGATGTAGTTTAGCATCCCTCCCGTCTTGTGCTTGCCAGTGCTGAAGTTGACCTTCTTCTGCTTCCCTAAGACGCAATGCTCACAAAATTCAAGTGTGCTGATCTTCTCACCATTTAAAAGGTTGCGGTTCCTCAACATCTCCAATCCTCGTGCGCTTATATTGCCTAGTCTCATATGCCATAATTTTTCCTTGTCATCATTAGATAACTGCACTGTATATGCATTTACAGAGCCAATAATGGTGCTTCCCACAAGTGTGTAGAGGCCATCCTCCAACTTGGCCTTCAACACGACTAAAGACCCTTTAGTCACTTTCATAATTCCTCCTTCACTCATGTACTTGTAGCCTTGTTTATCCAAAGTACCCAGGGAGATCAAATTCTTCTTCAGATCAGGAACATGACGAACTTCTATAATAGTCCTCACGATTCCATCATGGCAGCGAACACGAACTGTACCAATGTTGTAACGACCTGAGAGCACCTCCTAGTCGTTACCGGCGTATTCGACCTCTCGGAGGTCTTATACAAACCCTTAGCATTCGTTATAGCATTTATCATAGGAAAATAGCGGAAAATTTAAAACTTTTTCATAATATAACACAAGACTTAAAAAGTCACCTCATTAAAACCTTTAATACAAAATCGGAATACTACGTCTCAAGGTAGCCATCTTAAAACACGACTACAACACAAAAGGGACACATCCCTTACAATACAAAAGAAACTACTATCTAGTACATTGAACTTAAGGAAGCTTTTTAACATAAAGGTCCTTGAATCTTTAAGGACACACCCGAACTTGGGAATAGTAAGCCAAGCTCATCACTTGTAGTAAAGGTCCTTTAGCCACCACCACCTACATTTGGTGTAAAAAGACGAAGAAGAATGGTGTTAGTACAAGAATGCACTAAGTATGATAACCATGCAAAAACATGCTTTTAAAAGTGTAACGACCCGAGAGCACCCCCTAGCTGTTACATGCGTATTCAACCTCTCGTAGGTCTTATACAAGCCTTAGCATTCATTCATCGCATGGATCATAAAAATCAGTAAGAATTTAAAACTTTTATTCAATAAAACCATAAGACTTCAAGAGTCATCAACATTTGAAAACATCAATACACACGCGGAACTACTAAGTCTCTTTAGCCAATCTTAGACCAAAACTTAAAACGTATTAAGGGACACAACCCTTTTACAAATGAAACGAAACTTAAGTGTCTATTACAATGACTAAGAAACTTCTAAACATAGTCCTCAAATCTTGAGGACATACCAAAGACTTGGAAGAGTGAAGCAATCCAAGCAACTCCAAGGCACAATCTCCTACTAGTTACCACAACCTACACTTGTAGTAAAATAGAAGAAAGGGGTTAGTACAACACACATACTAAGTATGAGGATATGCAAAACATGCTAAAAAGGACATTTGTTTGGAAGTTATGCTTTCATGCCATTTTGATAAAATCTCATGAAC
>JAJOOR010028235.1:0-26652 GCA_036250505.1 Solanum acaule | reverse complement strand
CATCCAAAATTTTACCAACCCACCCACTACCAGGGCCCCCCCCCCCACTCCCCTATCCCAAATTCAATGTAAAAAAAAGTTTCTTATTTTTTTTATAGATTTTTTTTTTAAAAAAAAAAACACTTTCTTACCTTTATCATGTTTTTTTGTTTTTTCTTTTACCCATTTTATCTATTTAACTACCCACTTTTAAATGAGTAATATGGATATTACTTGTTTTTTACCCATTTTTAAATGAGTTGGATACCCAACCCATTTAAAATGGGTAATATGAGTGGATACCCATATTATTTATCCATTTTGCCACCCCTAGTCATGACCCAGGGTACCCCTAGATGTAATAAGGAAGATAAAACCCCGAAAGGCTCTGTGTAAACCACTAAGCATATCATAACTTAAGAATAGAACAATAAATAGTAAAACACATTTCAAGTCTTAAAATTTTCATAAAGGAAAGCGGAAGTCTAGACTTGTCTCAATTTAGCCATCTATGACAATACTCGAAATGAGAAAAGGGACATAACCCATACAACATAGTCCAAAAAAAAAATACAAGGAATGAACTACAATAAGATAACATCTGTCCTCGAATCATGAGGACTCACCAATAATCTAGGAGAATAAGCAAGAAATGTCGATTTAAACAATTCCCATTCTATCGGGCCCGCTCCTACGGGTGTCTCACCCATCTACTGATCATACCACACTTGAGCCACATCTTTTAGTTGGTAGGCGGCTAACTCCGCCTTCTCATCCGAAGACACCCCCTTAATAGCAAGTACTTTATAAATCTCGTTGATAAACCTTTGAGGATCCTTTTCCACTTTGGACCCATGAAATTTCAGAGGGTTCATTCGTGCAAAATCCCTCACCCTTGAAGCAACCGAATTCACATTAGGATTCACTGGAGCTACAACTTCTCTATTGGCTTGAGCCATCACGGCTTCATCCAACATTTAGATAGTCAACCTAAACTCCACATGGATCACATTCTCAACCAAAGGATCAACCGAAGCTTGATGAACTTGAGGAGGAGCTCCTTGATTCACATTGTCATCATCAATCCTTCTAGCATTAGCCCTTCGTGTATTCATATCCTGAAGACTCAAGAGAAGGATTAGGAGAGGGACTTTATAGAGTTAAACTCACTGGCACGACTTAAAAGTAATGAAAAAAGTGACATTTCCTAAACATCTTATAGCCTCTCATTCATAAATGTGGACCGCTTCACACTTATGAACAAAACTCTACTAGATGTGGCTTATGAGACATCATCCTAGAATCATTCTAAATCTCGTGCTCTAATTACCAAGTTTGTCACGACCCAAGGTACCCTCTAGATGTAACAAGGCACATAGAACCCCGAAAGGCTCCATATAATCCACTTAGCATATCATAACATAACAATAGAACAATAAATAGTAAAACACATTTTAAGTCTTAAATTTTCATAAAGGAAAGCAGAAGTCTAGACTTGTCTCAATTTAACCATTTATTACAATACTCAAAATGAGAAAGGGACACTGCCCATACAACATAGTATGAAAAGGAAATACAAGAAATGAAATACAACGAGATAACATCTGTCCTCGATTCATAAGGACTCACCAACAAGCTAGGAGAATAAGCAAATCCAAGCTTTAGCCACAACGATGATCACCTTGAGAACCGGACCCTATATTCGGGGGAAAATGTAGGAAAATGAGGTGTTAGTACAAAAATGCACTAAGTATGATAGCCATGCATAAAAACATTGAAAACATGCTAAAAAGGATATTTCATTTGAAAGCATGCAATTTACTAAGTTTGAACATCATCATGAAATAGTGGAAAAGCATAAGTCATAAGCATAGTCAATACGTAGATCATCATAACATAAGTGAAACACTTCATAATTACCCTCAAGGCATACTTGTGCAATGCATGAATAAGACCCCATAAATCTCACCCATGCTAAGTGTTCTCTTTAGGCCAATATTCATATTTATCACCTTTAAGATCTTGAAACCTCATATAAAAGCTTCTTGAGTAACCATAGTTGATAATTCATATTCTTGTTCTTTTTATTGTTATTGTGGGAATAAGTCTTAACCGACATGAACACATGTGAGATAGACATGGACCCCCGGTGTTACCCACACCGAAAAGGGTTGTCCTACTTGCCTAGGGTAGAACCATACTCTTAGCTTAGGTGGATCCATTAGCTAAATAACCTATGGGGGCATATAGTTTATGGGATACGGAGATTGCTACAAGAAACCCGGACTCAACTAAGGTAGAAGGTCTTCATCTCGTGAGACATACTTTGGGAACCCGAACTCAACTAGTGTAAAAGGTCTCATTGGGAAATCGGACTCAACTAGTGTAAAAGCTTCCATCTCATATTCAATATCCACTCGGTGCTAAGCATAAATTCCCACATAATACATATTAAGTCATAAATTGATTCATTTAGATAGCTCATTAGATCATGCGTGAGAATAACCTTTCAGCGTCCATGTCTACATATAGATTCAATAGGTTATAAAGCCTTTCAACCTTAGAAACTTGATATTGAGAGAAAGCATTTCACATCATATCATATTCATGCAGAAGTGTGTATATGAGAATAACCTTTCAACAACACAAAAACTAGATCATAATCTTAGGCACTTCACTCTCAAGGTGCTCTTAAAGCATAAACAAAGACTTCATAAACATGCATAATATCATAATTTGTCCTTTCAAGGATCAAAGCTCATATCGAATCAACACATCTAGAATTCACTACATTAGACATGGATATTAACGTAATTCAAGTGACCCAATTACTACAAGCATAATCTCATAATATCCCTCTTTCATCAACATACCCACATCACAAGATCATAATTTGGGAATACGGGGATTTCATGGGTTCTTGGGGATTTCAACATAAAAACCATAATAAATCATCAATTCAATCATAATATAAAGTAATTCAAGCATTAGAATTATTTTTGAAAGGAACCCATGACTTTGGAATCAAACCCTAGCTTTTAGGGATTTCTATCTTTGAAATTGGAATTTTGATGGGGCTTCATGGATGAATTCTATCCATGGATGAAGAGATACCATACCTTAGCAATGAAACCCAACAAATTTGAGTAGAAAACCTTTCTCCTTGAACCCTAGCTCCAACTTCCTTCTTCTTCTTCCTTGAAGTTCTAGAGAGAATATTTGGAGAGGATGAAGTTTTGGGAATAGTTTTGGGTTTTAGAAATAATAAGGTGAATGACTTAATTTAGTGGTCTAAATTACTTATATAGGTGGTCTAAATTAGGCTAAAACGACACCACTTAATATTAATTAAAACTGGAAAACCCCAAAGTGCCCCTAAACTTAACCCTCAAAACCAGCTCTCAGGCCCCCATCCACGACCCTTACGGACGGACCGTGGTTGGACCCACGACCCATGCTGGTAAAGCATGGGTTGGGGTTCAGAAACTTGGTTTGATAGCCTTGACCTACGGCCCCTCACCCACAGAGTGTGGGTTCTGCCGTGCACTGTTGTAGGGCAGTTTCCAGGGCCCTCCTCAAGGACCCATGGTTGGTCCTTGGGGATCGTACCTTGACGTTCTAACACGAAACCCTCTATTTTTAAGTATGGGGAGTTACATCCAAGACTCTAACCCTCACGTTAAGCTCTAGTTTAGCCTACTAATTTTTGGAGTGTTACAATATCTTCCCCTTGGGAACATTCTTCCTCGAATGACAATCTAGACACCCTACGGAAGTAAAGACTCAAGACTAGCAGCCTATCATGCATGAAACATTAAAATAATGCACAATTGAAAGGAGGAAACATCTACTTCATCTCAAACATAATCAATGCATCACAGGGAAGTAGGAACTACATCTAACAATCCATTATGCATGAAAACTCAACATTTCTCATATCCATAGGAGGAACTACCTTCTCCAAACTAAAAGCACACTCAACAAAATCTCAAAGAGCATTTATGCAATATGTTTCCAAAAAGCACAACTAAGCATGTTCAACAATTCATCTCATGAACCATATAGGCAACTCTAACTTCAATGCACAACAACATGAGGAAAGTCAATCATGAAAACTCATTTTCTTACTAAACATGAATTTCTCAAGAACATGCATAACATAAGGAAATCATGGAAAAACACATATAACACACATGACTTCCAAAACAATAAAACTCATGAGAAACTACTTACCTCAAGCTTGAATAGGAGTAGAAGGTAAGAGATGAGGATATCGGGACTTCATATTGGCCTCGGCCTCCCAAGTAGCACCCTCAACTAAGTGATTTCTCCATAAAACATTCAAGAAAGCTATTTCCTTGTTTCTCAATCTCTTGACTTGCCGGTCGAGGATATCTACCGGAACCACTTCATATGAAAAACTTTCGTCAACTTCCAACCCTTCTAGGGGAATAATGGATGTCAGATCTCCAATACACTTCTTAAGCATAGAAACATGAAATATCTGATGAACCGGAGCAAACTCATTTGGCAAATCCAACTCATAGGCAACATTCCCAATACATTTCAAAATTTGATATGGGCCTACATACTAGGGATTAAGTTTCCCTTTATTGCCAAATCTCATCACACCCTTCATGGGTGAGATTTTCAAATAGACCCAATCATTAACCTCAAATTCTAGATCCCTTCTTCTCACATCGGTATAAGACTTTTGTCTACTTTGAGCCATTTTCAACCTCTCTATAATGAGTTGGACCTTCTTAATGGCCTCATAAACTAGCTCGGGACCAATTAGAGCAATTTCACCCACCTCAAACAACCAACTGGAGACCTACATCTCCTACCATACAAGGCTTCAAAAGGATCCATACTAATACTTGAGTGATAGCTATTATTGTAGGAAAACTCTATTAATGGCAAGTGGTCATCCCAACTACCCTTGAAGTCTATTACACATGCCCTTAACATATCTTTTAATGTTTGGATGGTACGCTCCGCTTGCCCATCGGTTTAAGGATGAAAAGTCGTGCTCAGCTTGACCTTAGTGCCAAGACCTTTTTGGAATGACTTCCAAAAGTGTGAAATAAATTGAGTACCCCGGTCGGAAATAATAGATAGAGGAACTCCATGCAATTTCACCATTTCACTTATATACAACTTAGCATAGTCTTCCGCCGAATAAGAAACCTTGATGGGAATAAAGTGAGTGGATTTTGTCATCCAATCTATAATGACCCAAATAGAATCATGTTGTCTCCGAGCTATTACAATACTCGAAATGAAAAAGAGGCACAGCCCATACAACATAGTCCAAAAAGGAAACACAAGAAATGAACTACAATGAGATAACATCCATCATCGAATCATGAGGACTCATCAACAAACTAGGAGAATAAGCAAATCCAATCTTTAGCTACAACGATGATCACCTTGAGAACCGGACCCTACATTTGGGGGGAAATGTAGGAAAAGTAAGCGTTAGTACAAAAATGCACTATGTATGAGAGTCATGCATAAAATTATTGAAAACGTGCTAAAAGGGACATTTCATTTGAAAGCATGCAATTTAATAAGTTTGAACACCATCATGAAGATATTGGAAAAGCATAAGTCGTAAGCATAGTCAATACACATATCATCATAACATAAGAAACACTTCATAATTACCCTCAAGGCATACTTGTGTAATGCATGAATAAGACCCCATAAATCTCACCCATGCTAAGTAAACCTCCTTAGGCCAATATTCATATTCATCACCTTTAAGATCTTGAAACATCATATAAAAGCTTCTTGAGTAACCATAGTTCATAATTTATATTCTTGTTCTTGTTCTTGTTATTGTTTTTGTTATTGTTATTGTGGGAATAAGCCTTAACCGATATGAGACCATGTGAGTTATACATGGACCCCCGGTGTCACCCACACCGAAAATGATTGTCCTACTTTCCTAGGGTACAACAATACTATTAGCTTAGGTGGATCGACTAGCTAAATAACCTATGGGGGCAAATAGTTTATGGGATAAGGATATCACTACTAGAAACTCAAACTCAATTAAGGTAGAAGGTCTCCATCTCATGAGACATACTTTGGGAACCCAAACTCAACCAGTGTAAAAGATCCCATTGGGAAGCCGGACTCAACTAGTGTATAAGCTTCCATCTCATATTCAATATCCACTCGGTGCTAAGCATTACTTCCCACGGAATACATATTAAGTCATAACTTGATTCATTTAGATAGCTCATTAGATCATGTGTGAGAATAACCTTTCACCGTCCATGTCTACATATAGATTCAATAGGTGAGAAAGCCTTTCAACCTTAGAATCTTCATATTGTGAGAAAACCTTTCACATCATATCATATTCATGAATAAGTGTGTATATGAGAATAACCTTTCAACAACAAAACAACTAGATCATAATCATAGGAACTTCACTCTCAAGGTTCTCTTAAAGCATAAACAAAGACTTCATAAACATGAATAATATCATAATTTGCCCTTTTAAGGATCAAAGCTCATATCGAATCAACACATCTAGAATTCACTACATTAGACATAGATATTAACATAGTTCAAGTAACCCAATTACTACAAGCATAATCTCATAATATCCCTCTTTCATCAACACACCCACATCACAAGATCATAATTTGGGAATATGGGGATTCCATGGGTTCTTGGGGATTTCAACATAAAAACCATAATAAATCATCAAATCAATCATAATATAAATTAATTCAAGCATTAGAATCATTTTTTAAAGTATCCCATGACTTTGGAATCAAACCCTAGCTTTTAGGAATTTCTATCTTCGAAATTGGGATTTTGAAAGGTCTCCATGGATGAAGAGCTACCATACCTTAGCAATGAAACCCAATGAATTTGAGTATAAAACCTTTCTCCCTTAACCCTAGCTCCAACTTCCTTCTTCATCTTCCTTAAAGTTCCAGAGAGAGAATATTTGGAGAGGATGAAGTTTTGGGAATAGTTTTGGGTTTTAGAAATAATGAGGTGAATGACTTAATTTAGTGGTCTAAAATACTTATATAGGTGGTCTGAATTAGGCTAAAATGACACCGCTTAATATTAATTAAAATCGGAAAACCTCATAGTGCCCCTAAACTTAACCCTCAAAACTAGCTCCCAAGCCCCATCCACGACCCTCACTGACGAACCGTGATTGGACCCACGACCCGTGCTGGTGAAGCGTTGGTTGGGGTTCAGAGACTTGGTTTCGGGGTCTTGACCTACGACCCCTCACCCACAGGGCATGGACCTACCCACGGGGTGTGGGTTTTGTAGTGCTTCACTATTGTAGGGCAGTTTCCAGGCCATCCTCAAGGTACCATGGTTGGTCCTTGAGGGTCTTACCTTGGCATTCTAACATGAAACCCTCTATTTTTAAGTACGGGGAATTACATCCAAAACTCTAATCCTCACATCATTCTCTAGTTTAGCCTACTAATTACTGGAGTGTTACATGAAGAAACCAGTAGAGCCATCACGACACACCCATGAGTGGATCCTACCACACTTAGCACATGCAGGAATCTTATTACCCCCTTGTTCCACAAAACCTTGAGAATGTGCAGTTCTAGCTCTAAAATTCTATTAATTCTGATTTTGGAACTCACTTATGTTCCTTGGTGTAGGTGCACTAGCAGATGATGGAGCATGTCCCTTTTGTTTCTGTTGGAAAAATGACCGGTTGGCATTACCCTTATGTTGTTCGGACTAATTCCCTGTCTTAGCTCTCTTATTTCGGAACTCTTCCCTATCTTGTAGCTTCTCTTCCTTAACCTGTTGAACTTAGATCATCAGCCTTGCTATGTCCATGTCACCTATCAGGATAGCTGCCTTGCCTTCCTTACTTGACAGACGAGACAAACCAACAGCGAACAAACTTATCCTGCTTCTCACGTCAACAACCATTTCTGTAGCATAGCGGGATAATTGGGTGAACTTCAAACTGTACACATGAACACTCATAGATTCCTACTTAAGAGTAAGGAATTCTCGTACCTTTGCTTCTCTCAGTTCACGGGGAAAGAAACTCCCCAAGAAGGCCTCCTAAAAAAAAGCCCAACTCACAAGTGGTGCACCTCCAGGTCTATTCTTTTTCCATTTATCTAACCAGATTCTAGTGACATCCTTCATTTGGTATGCAACTAGTTCTACCCTCTCAGCATCAGCAATGTGCATAATCTCAAAAACCTTCTGAAGCTCTTCAACAAAGTTTTCCGAATCCTCAGTGAAAATTGAATCAGTAAAGCTTGGAGGATTCATGCTTAAGAACTCACGGATTCTGAACATATCTTATAAAGTCTGAATTGTGTGCTCTGCTTGATCACCTGTGTTAGGATGAAAAGCAGTACTCAATTTCACCTTTGAACTCAAGCCTTCTAGAATGACTTCCAAAATTGTGCAGTAAATTATGCACCTCTATCTGCAATAATAGACACTGGGACTCCATGAAGTCTTACTACCTCTTGAAGGTATAACTTAGCATAATCTTCTATTGAATGGGTAGTCTTTACCGGCAAAAAGTGAGTTATTTAGTCATTCGATCAACAATCACCCACATGGAATCATGTTGCCTTCGAGACCGTGGCAAACCAGTAATGAAATCCATATTGATCATCTCCCACTTCCATTTTGGAAGTTCTATATTCTGAGCCATACCACCGTGCCTTTGATGCTCTACTTTAACTTGTTGGCAATTCAGGCATTTAGCAACGAACTCTGCGATACCTTTCTTCATACTGTTCCACCAATATACTTCTCTCAAGTCATGATACATCTTTGTTGAACCCGGATGGATAGAATATCTAGAGTTGTGAGCTTCCTCCATGATCATCTCTTAGAGTTCATCCACCCTTGGTACACACAATCTACCTTGATACCTCAATACACCATCTCCCCCTTGTTCAAACGCCATTAATTTTTGCTTATGAACATTTGCCTTTAATTCAAAAAAAAAAAAAGGATCTTGGTCTTGTTTCTTTTTCACTTCAGACACTAATGATGATTCAGCCCCATTCATCACCACTACTCCTACTTTAGTGGAATCCATTAGTCAAACTCGTAATCGTGCAAGTCTGAGTACATCTTTTGCTAACTCTCTCTTTTCTTCTTCAACGTGTGTGGTACTACCCATAGACAACCTACTCAAGACATTGGCAACAACATTAGCCTTACCTGGGTGATAGAGAATGCTTATGTCATAATCTTTGATTAATTCTAACAACCTTCTTTGTCTGAGATTAAGTTATTTCTGACTAAACACATACTGAAGGCTCTTGTGATCGGTGAACACATCTACATGAACACCATAAAGATAGTGACGCCATATTTTCAAAGCGAATACTATGACATTCAACTCTAGATCATGGGTTGGGTAATTTTTCTTATGAACTTTCGGTTGTCTGGAGGCATAAGCTATAACTTTGTCATTTTGCATTAACACACAACCCAATCCAACTCTGGAGGCATCACAATATACCACAAAACCTTGCATACTTTCTGGTAAGGTCAATACTGGGGAAATAGTTAACCTCTTTTTCAATTCCTGAAAGATTTTCTCACAAGCTTCAGACCACTGAAACTTCACTGTTTTCTGAGTCAACTTAGTCAAAGGAGATGAAATAGATGAGAACCCTTCAACGAACCTTCTATAATGTCCATCCAATCCCAAGAAACTCCTAATATCAGTTGGAGATGTGGGTCTAAGCCATTTCTGCATTGTCTCTATTTTCTGAGTATCAACTTGAATTCCATCACCGGAAATAATGTGACCTAATAATGCCTCAGACTCAAGCCACAACTCACACTTAGAGAATTTGGCATACAACTCTCTATCCTTTAGAGTTTGGAGAACTACTCTAAGATGACTAGCATGATCTTCCTCATTCCTCGAATAAATTAGAATGTCATCAATGAACACGATAACAAACATATCTAAATAAGGCTTGAATACTCTATTCATAATGTCCATGAATTTTATAGGAACATTGGTCAAACAAAAGGACATAACTAAGAACTCATAATGACCATAACGGGTCCTGAAAGCAGTTTTAGGGATATCACATTCCCTTACTCTCAACAGATGATAACCTGATCTGAGGTCTATCTTAGAAAAATAAGTGGCACCCTGAAGTTGATCAAAGAGATCATTAATTCTTGGAAGAGGATACCTATTCTTGATAGTAACCTTGTTCAACTGACGGTAATCTATACACATTCTAAGAGAACCATCCTTCTAATTTCTCACAAATAAGACCGGAGCGCCCCAAGGTGAGACACTAGGTCGAATAAAACCTTTCTCAAAGAGATCTTTCCACTTATTTTTTAGCTCTTTCAACTAGGTTGGTGCCATTCTATCTAGCGGAATTGATATAGGATGAGTATCGAGAAGAATATCTATATCGAAGTCTATTTCTCTCTCAGGAGGGACTCCGGGAAGATCATCTGGAAAGACTTCTGAAAACTCTTTTATTACTGGAACTGACTGAATAGAAGGTATCTCAACACTAGACACATTAACTCGTACTAAGTGATAAACGCACCCCTTGGAAACTAACTTTCTTGCCTTTAGGTACAAAATGAAACAACCCTTAGGCACTATTGAACTACTCTTCCACTTTATAAATGGCTCATTAGGACACTGGAACTTAACAACTTGAGTTCTACAATCGACTGAGGCATAATAGGCATGAAGCCAGTCCATACCTAGAATGGCAGCAAAATCTACCATATCTAACTCAACTAAGTCAGCCATGGTGCTCTTGTGATTAACAGAAATGTTACAATCACGATAAACTCTCTCATCTAGAATAGACTCACCAACATGTGTAGAAACACTGAAGGTTTCAAGAAGTTTCTTAGGAAGAACATAAAAATTCATCGCAACATAAGGGGTCACAAAATATAGACTCGCTCCTGGATCTAGCAAAGCATAAATATCAAAGTTAAAGACTTGGATCATAACAATGACAACATCTGGCGAATCCTCTTGATCTTGGAGACTAGTGATAACATAAAGACGGTTTACTCCTCCGCCTTCCCCTGAAGTAGCTCCTCTAGATGCATCTCTGTCTGGTGGAGCAACTGAAGAAGATTGGGCTCTATTGCCCCCATTACCACTACGTTGTTTGTTCTTAGGACACTCTTTCATAAAATGACAATTCTGACCACACTTGAAGCAACCAGTGGAGCCATCACGACACACCCCTGAGTGGATCCTACCCCACTTAGCACATGCATGAATCTTATTACCCCCCTGTGCCACACTACCTTGAAAATGCGCAGGTCTAGCTCTGAAATTATGTGAATTCTGATTTGGGAAGTCACATTTGTTCCTTGGTGCAGGTGCACTAGAAGATGATGGAGAAGGTCCCTTATGTTTCTGTTGGAAATATGACCGGTTGGCATTACCCTTCTGCTGTCTAGACTCATTTCTTGTCTTAGTTCTCTTATTTCGGAACTCTTCCCTATCTTTCAGCTTCTCTTCCTCATCATGTTGCACATGGATTATCAGCCTTGCTATGTCCATGTCTCCTATCAGCATAGCTGCCTTTCCTTCCTTACTTGACATACGAGACAACCCAGCAATGAACAAACTCATCCTGCTTCTCATGTCAGCAACCATTTATGAAGCATAGCGGGACAGTTGGGTGAACTTCAAACTGTTCTCACGAACACTCATAGATTCCTCCTTAAGAGTAAGGAATTCTCGTACCTTTGCTTCTCCCAGTTCACCGGGAAAGAAATGCCCCAAGAATGCCTCCTCAAACAAAGAGCAACTCACAAGTGGTGCACCTTCAGCTTTATTATTTTTCCATTGATCAAACAAGATTCTAGCGACACCCTTTATTTGGTATGCAACTAGTTCTACCCTCTCAGTATCAGCAATGTGCATAATCTCAAAAACTTTGTGAAGATCTTCAACAAAGTTTTCTGGATCCTCAATGACATTGAACCAGTGAAGCTTGGAGGATTCATCTTTAAGAACTGACGGATCCTAGAAGTATCAGTCACTTCCTGTCGATTCTCTCTTTGTCCAACTTGATTGGTCACAGCTTGACTGAACATCCGGATTGCTTCTCGGAACTCAGCATTGGTGACCTCTCCTTGGGGTTGTAGTTCAGGTGCATTAAGTACCCCCCTTATTCCCGTGGTTCAACATTCCTTCTAGCAAGACGACCTTTGACAGCTCTTCGTGGAGGCATGATATGAAAGACACGCACAAGCTTAAATTAGAAGAAACTTTGTAGAGATTACCTCTATCGCTCAAAATGAATATGAAAGAAGTGAGATAGTTCCCAAATGTTGCAGCCTTCTAATTATAGATGTCTATAGACACGTCTTCATAGACTCCCTAGGAGTCTTGAACTCTACGCTCTGATACCATGTTTCTCACGCCCCGAGCCTACACCCTAGGCGGGACTGGCTCTCGAGAACCATTGTTGGCCCCAAGGGAACCCTTGGACTAGTTTAATACTTAGCAGAATACTTAACTAACAAAAAAAGAATCTCAAAAGACAAACTCATGCAATAAACTTAGAATGTCTTAAAAGAAGCATTCAAATAGCTAAAATGGCAACTCAAGTCTCAAAAATCAAAACTGAAATGGAAAGACTCAAGAACTAACATCAACTAACTGTTTATGAAGCCTCTAACAACTGAGATGAACTTCGGGACAAGACCCACGAAATCCTAATTAACTAAACGGATAAAATAATAAAAAGGGATCCTCCGGAAGCAAGGAGGCTCACCAACAACTCTGAAGCTCAATTGGATCAACACGCTGGATGTTGATTTTGGTTACTTGTATATGCATCATAAAAGATGCAGGCCAAATGGCATCAGTACATTGAATGTACGAGCATGCAAGGGGAATACTAAAACAAGACATAAGCTTGAAAGGAACTGAAGGAACATACCTGGTCTCAACTCAACTAATTTCAATATAAAGCAGTAATATAAATGCAATATAACGAAAAGCTTTTAAAACATGGATAACAACTCTATGTATTGAAAAATACAACAATAATTTAGTTTTTATATGAAAATACAAATAACTCTTTGTATGTAAGAATACAAAATATTTTTGTGGGAGTTTCTCTAACCGACAACCATCACTATGAGCTATGTGATGATACAACATTTTGCCCCACGCTACCAGGGCCGTCCTATAACTTGTCGCGGGTATAGAACCTAACTACTAAGTGGATCCACAAGTCTATGCTAAAAAGCACTAAGGAATCATTTAAAAAGTATGACCATATTCTACTCATGTTGGCCACACAGTTTACGGAGACTTTGAATTATTTGAACTCAACTTGTCCCCAAATTGATGCTCAATACTACTCCCAAAAATGTAACTAGCTCATATGTTTAAGACAACTCTTTTTGTGGTTTGAGATAATTACTCAAAAATTATCCCAAAGGTTCTCTTGGAAATCAGTGTTTCCTCTCTTGTCTTAAATGTGAAAACATTTACTCTTTACTCAAAAACTAGCTCAAAGGCTCTTATAGAAAACGGTGCTTCCTCTCTTGTTTAAATGTGAAAACATTTACTCTTTGGGAATACATAGTCCCCATATACTCTTTTGAAGAAAATGAATTTCATTTGTTACTCTTTACTCAACTCAAAACTCAAGTCTTAAAACAAGTTTAAAGCATTTGCAAAAGACTTCTTGAAAAGACTCTAAGAACTCTCTAGACTTGGCTCTTAACTTTCCTTGAATTTGAATTTACGGATTCAAGGTTATGATTCATGTTTCTGGATGATTTCTAGATGTTTAGAACTCATTTAGAGTAGTTAAAATTGATAGGAAGTGTTAGTACACTTTAGAAGGACTCAAACGGGCTAAACGATGAAAAATGGGTGGGGGCGGACGACATGGGCGCACTGTTGGCACGCCGCGCCATCCCCAAAGTTCATAGACCTATTTCAGGCGCACTGCTGGCGCGCCGCCCCAGCCTCCCTAGTGCATCGGGGGGCATGCCGCGCCAACTTCTCCCCAGACCTTCCTGACAAATTTTTCAACTTGTTTTCTGATCTTAATTAGATTAAATTTGATCCTTTTTTTCAATTTCTCTTTAGATTCAGATACCCAAAACATGTACACAAGAATTTAACTCAAAACAACTCTAGTAATCGTAACGATTATCTAAAAGAAACTCACTAACCTCATCCCAATTCAAGAACGAAAGCAATTCAAAAAAACACATCAAGAACATTCAAACTTTCAACTTTTTAGGATGAATTCACAATGAAATAAACATGTTTGGCACGTGGGTGAACGAACCCAACGCTATGTGACCTCACATACCTTGTAGGGATTAACCCTTGGCGTAATCCACAACCAAATCACAAGAACTTGACGAATCTTGACCTTTTTTTACTCCTTTCTCCTCTTGAGTTCTTTCTCTAAAACCCCTAGCGTGAAACCTGTGAGTGCATAAAATGAACCAATTCAGTTTAGACCCCTGCTTAATTAGCAAAAACGAAATAAATTTATTGGGTATGGAAAAGTCCAAAATACCCCTTTAAAATACGGTTAACTTTCCTTAGCTAGACAGCCCAACTTTGAATGGGCATATCTCCCTCATACGAGCTCAAAAATTAGCAAAATTGGTGGCGTTGGAAAGATAATTCCATGTCCTTTCATTTGACATCTTATTTTCCACCTAACTCATCTTGTACTGAAAGTTATGGTTGTTTGAAGTTGACCCAAAACTCATGTTTAACATAACTTTGTCAAATTTCAGATTTTTTCATTCTTTCCAAAAATGGTTCTTTCTAATTCTAGCTCTTTCAAATAGCGAGGTGTTACACTTGGGTGACAGTTGGGATTTTGATTGTCAAATGACAAGGTTTTTAAGAACTTTCGTTCTAAGATAAAATGGTGATTGTGCACTATTTTCACTCCTTTTTCAAAATGATAGTTATAGAATCTTATTTTGATTACTTGATTGAATAAGAATGTGTGTCTTTTCACATTGTTCTGAAAGGGAAAGATAAAGTCTAAGATTATCTTTTGATTGAATTGAGGCAAGTGATTTCTAAACCTTTTAAAACTAGTAAAATCATTTATTTCCCTTCACTGTGTGTGTTGGGGAGTAATGGAAATGACGTGATGTGTTCAATTATTTCACTTGATTTATCTTAATGAATAAAAGTGGGATTGATGAAAGAGGAAATGTGTTGATCATAATTCTTTGTGAATTGCCTTGTAGTGGACCCTAAATGTGTTGATTAATGAAATGTTTTGATAGCATTATTGTGGACTTGAATTGTTTGAGTTGTTGTCTCTTCCTTATAGTGTGAAATTTCTTATTTGCATTCATTTCTTTACACCGTGATGAGACATATGATGATCATGCCGACGAAAAAATGGTTCTGGCAAGAGATATAATATAAAGTCGAAGGAAAATGGTTCCAGCTAGTGATATGTTATAAAGCCCCAAGGAATTGGTTCCGACTACTAATATTATACCGAAGGGAGATGGTTTCAGAAAGTTATATGATAAAAAATGAAGTGAAATGGTTCTAGCTAGTGATATAATATAAAGGCGAAGGAAAAATGGTTCCGGCTAGTGATATTTGCCGAAGAGAAATGATTTTTGCAAGAGTTTGATCTACTGGACACTTGTAATAGATCTACTTAATACTTGAGAATGACCTACTTAGTACGTGTGATTGGCATACTTGAAACTTATTGGTTGTTGAACTGTGATTGTTGGACTGTGATTGTTAAGCCTTGGGAATTATGTATTGTAAAATTGTTAGGTTGGACTGATTTATGCAGGTTATAGTTTGAGGAGTTTTGGTTTGGCTGAAAGGAGTACTCGTATTCTAGAATAATTTTGCTTTATTTAGTAGTTGCTTGTTGAGTACCGTGTTGTTCGGTACTCACTCCTTGCTTCTACCCTTATGTAGGTTACGAGCCTAGTTCTGTCTAATTGCTCTTCTTCTCTACCATTCTCCGTGGCTCAACAAGGATTTTGAGAGGTAGCTGCTTGTCATCCTGGCGGGCCCTCTTCTTCCTTTTTGTTTATGCTTTATTCTATTTGAAAAATAAAGACTTTTGAAACTTGTAATTTTCTTTCGATTATGTCTTAATACATTAGTGGATTGAGCACGTGACACCAAGGTTTTGGGTTATATTAGAATGACTAAGTTTTTGTTCCTTTATTTATCTTGTCTTCCTTTCCGCATTTCTTAGCATTTTTTGGGTTTGAGGTTGACTTGTCGTAGTGGGATAGACAAGTGCAATCTCTTCCATTTTTGGGTCTTGAGACTAATATATTTTAATTTTTTTTTATGTAATTCTAGAAACTATCAATACCTATTTTTAGGATCTTATTAAGGTGGTTCTTAGTTCAGTTTTATCTAGTTTGTGAGTTCTTAAGATGCTATTGTCGAGAGAGGAATTTGTTGCTAACTTTTGATTGATTTTTTGGTTATTGAATACAATCTTGTCTCTTAACCCTTCTTGGAGATATAAGGTTTGGAAATGCACGTATTGAGAGACTTGCCTCTCTGTTATCAAGGGTTTTCTCTTTAATATAACGCTAGGACATTTTTAGGAAGAGGCAACCCATTTCAAACATGGACTAAGAAGAGAAGGAGTAAAAATTATTGGGGCTATTGTGGAGTGCTGCTATGATGGCCAAGGGACAACTAGAGCTATAGTAGTCAAGGGACTGCTATAGTGGTCCAAGACAGTCCTTTCCTTGATAATCCTATCTAAGAGAAATATTTTTTTCCGCCACGGCTGGTCGATCCCAGCTTTACTCGACTAGATAGACCCAATTTTAGACTCAAGAATTTACCGAGGGTATTTTTTAAAATGAAAGGATGGATCATTACATTTAAACGGGTTTAACTAAACATGACATAAACTCAATAAAATTGAAGTTCTTTCTTCCCCTCTGGTATAAAGAGATAGACATTAAATAGAAAGAATCAAAGATATATATACTAGTTCTAGACACGTGTTTCACACGTGAATCTCCTAAAAACATTATATACGTAATACGATATAAGTTATGTCAAAATCACATTGTAATGAGTATCACAAACTATTCAACAAAAAAATATAATTTGAAATAGATGAACTATCAACCTATTCAAATAACTCCTTTATTGTATGTCAAATGATTAGACATTCAATGAACAACATGACTTGATTGGGTGATTAAAATATTAAGTTACATTTTATGTTATTAGCTCCAAACATGTGACATATTAGTATGAGAAAAATGAATGTACAAAAATGATTAAGTGACTCTGATTTTGCTGCAGAAGGAAATTTCTATATACATAATACTTTATAGTTATCCTTTATTATTTCATCCAATGACGGGTGAGGATTAGGAATATTCTTGATGTTAATTTATATAAGAATTTATCTTTTTTTTAAAATTATATAAGAATTTAACATAAATTCATCATTAATACTAATTGATAACCAAAGGAAATCAAAAGGTTTGGAAATCAATAGGATTTGATTGAATCATAGACATCCTCTATTAATATTTATGTTATCTATCACACGGGAACTTGATGGTGCTTCGTTTGATCCTTGAAGTAATTGTTAAAGAATCAATATTTTCTCTTCGATTGATTATACATGCTCTCTCTATTGTTCAAATGTAACATTATCCCTTGATTTTTTGAAATTGTATTATGGAAATTGTTTTGGAATGATGATTGAAAATGAAGCTTAACAAATTTAGATTAAATAAGGGGAGGTAGATTCTTAATGAATAAGTCAAAATATATACTCTAATAATGTTTTTGTTTCATTTATATGGCACTGAATAAGCATTTTACAATATGTTTTGATGTCACTACGTACTTTTTATTGGAACATCAATGAGGTTTAACCTTAAAAATGCAACATATATTTCAGTATGTTTTTTTCTTTGAATATCGATGAACTATGCTGTGAAATAATATAATACTAAGTAAGTACATCAGCACGTCCTATACTATAAAGAAATACAGAAATAGTCAATACTACATAGAAATACAGAGATAGTAAAAAAACTATACGAAAGTATTATAAGTTGTAAGTTTTCTCAATATTGATTAAGGTTTGTATAATTTAATTAAATTTAAAGAAATGAAAAATATCACACAAATTGAGATGGAGGAATTGTACCTTTTCTGAATTTCTACGAATTCTGAGAATAATTTTGTATTTGATGTTGTAACACTCTTCATACCAAATTATGCAGTCAAGATACATTATCTTACCCCAATCAAATAGCTTTTTCAATTGTAATGAGAAGAAAACATGAATAATGAAGAAATATGAAAAAACTAACGAAAATTAATTTATGTAGGAAAAAAGGACAAATATACCTCCGAACTTTCGTAAATGGTATGCAGATACCCTCTGTCATACTTTTGGGACATTGGTGCCCCTGCCGTCCAAAAACTAGATAATATATGCCCTTCACTCTAACGGAAGACTAAAGAGGGACACGTGGCGCAATCTTATTCGTCGATAAATGTCAGATCGGTGGATAAGATTATGACACGTGTATGTCCGTTAGTATAAAGGGCATATATACTCTAGTTTTTGGACGACAGGGGCACCAATGTCCCAAAAGTATGACAGAGGGTATTTGCATATCATTTACGATAGTTCGATGGTATATTTGTCCTTTTTCCCTACATAAATTAATTTTCGTTAGTTTTTTCATATTTCTTCATTATTCATGTTTTCTTCTCATTACAATTGTAGAAGCTATTTGATTGGGGTAAGCTAATGTATCTTGACTGCATAATTTGGTATGAAGAGTGTTACAACATCAAATACAAAATTGTTCTCAGAATTCGTAGAAATTCAGAAAAGGTACAATTCCTCAATTTGGATTCATTTAGGGCTTTATTTGGATAGATTTAGTGTCCTCAAATGCTTATTTTGTGCCAATAACTGATGTAAAATCCTTGATTTCTAGGTATTTGGATTTAGAAACAAAACATGGACACTAATGGGCAAAAAGGAACAAGGCAGCTGAAAGAACAAAGAAAAGAAGGCTTGTTGATCGCCTAATATATTGGGCGAGTATTATGGGATGCTGACCAACTTTGTCCTGTAGGTTTGATGCAACAACCTTATATGATAGCAGCTCAGCTCTTGGATGGCATGACTACAATCAATCTGGTTTGGTACACTCGCGAAGATCAGGTCTCCCATCTCATGTTTAAATTGACCAAGGAGCAGATGGAGAGAGACTAAGAGAAGGACCAAAACATGGCCAAGATCATGACACAACTTGACATTTTGTCCAAAAATGTCATGGGAGCTGGTACTCGAAGTGTCAATGTCGTGGGTGTCAGTTTAAGGCTTTGTACAATGAAGAGGTGAATTTCCTAGCCAACCAAGGTGGTGGTTATCGTTCAAACTACCCAAGACAGGGTGGTTACCAAGGTTGGAACAGGGATGAAGGTTGGAAAGATCATGATCGAGATTGGAGGGATCGAAATCCCAATTGGAAAGATGGGGAGAAGGATAGGTATGTGCCTTCCCATGAGCGTCAGAAACCAAAGGATCTGAAAGGTGGTCGGTCGGAGGATATGCTTTCTCGTATCCTCAACAAAGTTGAGGGGTCGGACAAGATTTTGAAAGAAATGAAAGAAGATGTGTCGACCCTCAGCCAAATGGTTACCTCCCATTCAATATCGATCAAACAGTTGGAGATCCAAATAGGTAATATCTCGTCTCATTTAAACCCGAGACAACAATGTGGTTTGCCTAGTGATACTATGGCCAACCCCAAGAATGAGGTTTGAGTGTGGATTTGCGTCGTACCGCGACATTAACTAAGGTACTGCTTGGAAGGCAACCAAAGTTTTATTTACTTTCTTTTTAAGTTTGAAATAATGGTATGTTGATTGTACAGGTCAAAGTGTGGAAGGTGTTTAAAATGTGCAGGTTGGCGAACTAAAAGTCCAGTCGGCGACTCACTGAAGAGGTCGGCGATCCCGACCTGGACCGCCGTTGGACTCAAGACATTTTGAAATTGGAGTCTGTAAAACTCGACGAGCCTAGGAGCTAATTGGCAAATCGCCGATCGGGTCAGCGATCACGACTTTGTCCGCCGTTTGGACCCCCACAATAACTGGAGGTCCTGTAAAACTTGGGTAGGTAAGTGCCCACTCAGCGTGTCACCAAGTGGGTCGGGGAATAAAACTTATATCACCGAATGGGCGAGAACTGGATGGTTCTTAAAGGCCAAAGGTTTAAACTTTCAAACTTTTTCACTTTCCTTCACTTTTGAACTTCCCAAACTTACACCCGCACAATATTTTCCATATTTTTGCAATTTTTATCTCATATTATTCGTCAAGTTTTTGTTCGGAGTTGGATTTCTTTGCCGCCTAGCATTTCAAAGTATCCATTCGGCTTCTAAGGTTGGTTCTCCGAACCCCGAACTCTTATATTGCGATTTTGATTCATTGGCAAGTGATTTTATCTTAGTGAAGTGTGCTGGGTCTTTCTGATCGTAATTGTATGCGTGTATGCCTGTTTTAATTCAAATATCTTTCCCATAATGCCTTTGTTATTGATTTCCCAAAAGTTTCGTGTTTAAAATTTTTTAAAATGAGGGGTTGTGCTTGCATGTTGTTGGGTCTAGTCGGGTGAAGTCTAAGTAACCCGCATTTGTGTCAAATGACGTAATTAGCCTAATGATGGAGCGGTTGACGTCATTCTTAAGGGCAAAAGTCGTCAAATGACCAAATTTGGCCAAACCGAGAGAAGTTTGAGTATCCCGGGGGCATGGGTGTAATGGGTCTTAGTTTAATTGAAATAGTGCATGTTTTGATTTTTGTTCACAGGGGTTGCAGGGTTGAATATGGAAGATGGGGTTGAAAGTAGGCACACTGGGTTATTTGGCGAGCTGGGTCGAGCTCGCTGAACCACTTGACAGTTCACCGAATTCCCCTTTATCGCCTTTAATTTCATGCTTAAACTTGAGTTAGGTTCTGTAATTTTCGGCGAGAAGCCTGAGTTCATTGAGTGCGTTCGGCGACTCGCCAAAAGTCTTCCTTGATCGCCCTTTCTGCGCCCCTAATCCCTAAAATGCACTGTAACTTTCGATGGGCAAGTCCTTGCTCGCTGAAAGTTGTTGGCAATTCGCCGAAAGGCCTTTCCCATCGCCGACATACCATTTTTCTGAGGAAATTTTTAGCTAATCCTTTCGGCGAGCTTGATCTGGCTTGCCAAAGTGATTCGGCAACTCGTCGACCAGTTCGGCGAGTCCGCCTGTAACTATTTTTCCTGCAAATTTTGCTTGAATTATTCCTAAATTTCTCTGATGTTTTGCATACATGGCTAGACCAAAGATTGCTGGTAGAAACATGCCACTTCGCAAGCAGGCCAAGGGGATAAAGATCAACGAGGATGCAGCTACATCCAAGGCAAAGTCTACCAAACTTCCCACAACTGGTGGGAAGGGAAAAGGAAAAGGGAAGGCAACTACATCACCGAAGGTCAGATCCGACAGTGACGATATCTACGCCACTCACCTCACCACTTCTGAGAGTGATGGTGAGCACCCAGAGCATCAGGCTGGAACTTCTGAGCCTGAGGATGATGAGCTAGTAGCAGCACATAGGGCAGAGCTGCGTTCCAAAAGGTTGAATGATCCGTCTAGGATCAAGGCTTCCCAGGTCACTATTTCTCCTCCTACTCCAGCACAGGATCTGGTCCTAGATCCACCGGTATAGGGTCATTCTCTCCGGTCTATGAATAGGCTGAATACTAAGGGATTGAGGACCATCATAGAGGAGAAGCGTTTATCGACTGATGGTGTCATTGATAGGTACCCCGAAATCATAAGCTGTCTGAGGTCGCATAAATTCCAGCTCTTCACAAAACCCCGTGGCCCATACATTCCGAGTTGGGTCAGAGAATTCTACAGTGCTTACACCGCCTTGATACCACAAGGGAAGAAGCCAGCAGCCAAATTCAAGTAGGTTGACTATGTGGTTGTCAGAGGTAAAAGGATGAAGTGTGATAGTGATGCTATCAATGCAGTCCTGGAGTGCTCAAATGATATTGACGATGACTGTCAGCACATGATTAGGACTAAGACACTAAAAAACATGAAGAACTGGTTGGTTCCGCTGATATCCAACGGTACTCCCGTAGGGACTGAACTTAGAGCACCCATCGAGAAGAAGGATCTGAACATAGCAGCAAGGTACTGGTTTGGCTTCATCAGCAGCACGATGATAACGTCCCAGAACGAGTGAATTCTTCGCCACGCCAAGGCAGCCTGTTTGGGTTGCATCATTGATGAGACGAGGCTGAATTTAGAAATGCTCATTGCCCAAGAGATGATGATGAGGGCCAAGCAGAGACAGACTTCCCTTTCATTCCCGGTATTGATTACCGAGTTGTGCAGATGAGCTCGGGTGCTTAGGGATAAGAAGAAGGATGTTGAAGTGATTCACACATCTTCTACTGATATTCGAAGAATCGAGGCGGAATACCTGAAAGATGAGGCCGAGAAGAAGAAGGAATCCCAGGTGGATACTTCCCCGGTTGTAGATATTCAGACACTACCTGCAGAGGCAGTCTTGCCTACTCCGGCCTCTGGGCCTTTAGGTACATCTAGTGTTGTTCCTGTTAATACTCCCAGTTTCTCTACTGCTCCATTGCCCCCCCAGATCTGGTACTGTTGTTGTTGTTGCCTCCCGGGCCCCAATCACTCGGGCATCATTACTACAGATGGGGCAGCTAGACCATTCTGCCGATTGATGTGCCACCAAACTTAAGACCTCCATTCCGGGCATGATTCATACTGCCCTTGCTGATACTGTGACACCCTTGAGTGCTACCATTGATACCCTTGCGGCTAGGATAGAGGTGTGCGAGCGTGGCCAAGGGGCCACCGAAGAGGTGACAGCTCTAAAAGCCACTATTGCTGCACTGAGGAGAGATGTGGACCAAGTGAACTCCACCGACATGTCAATGATTTTTTGGACGGTGGAGATCCTTGATGTGCCAGTTCAGCCAGACATGTCTCCGGCTACTACCAAAGATGATGTTACAGTTGAGGAAGCAGCTGATCCTGAGTCCGAGGCTGAGATGGATGAAGAGATGTTTGAGGTTATTGAGGTGGCTTCTTATGAGGGCCTTACGGAGATTGAGGAGGCCATGATAGATGCACCTGTGCAGGCTTCTTTGGAAGATACACCCTTGGCTGACCCTAGTGGACCTACTACTGTTGAGGTGACTCTGGGCACTGATGCCCAAGATCAGAGTGTTGCACCGGGCACTGATGTTGCGACAAATGGAGCGATTATTCAGATAGGATCTCTCTTTACCTCCCTCTCTGTCTTATTTTTATTGACTTTTGGATATTTTCTTACATTTGAGGACAAATAGCTTTTGTTTTGTGGTGGGGTGAGGCCCACCTTTTGTGATTATTGTTTTAGTTAGATATTGGGTTTTTGATTTATAAATTGTGTTTAGCACTATTTTTGTGGATGATTGAGCTTGTGGCTCCTTGTTTTAATTGTAAATGATTTTTGGACCCTTCCGAATTTTTTTTGTGCCACCTCTTGTTTGTGTTTGAATATGGTTGTTCTCTTGCAAATTTGAGTATCGGTTTTGATCAATACAAATGATTTGAATAGTGCTCCTAATCGAACAAAAATAAATGTGCGTCTATGATGAGGACAAATGAAGTTGCATAGGCAATATGTGAACTTTTTGCATCTCGTTGTGACTAGCCTATTATCAAATTGAGTCTCTTGTGATGAACATTGCACACTAGCGAAAGTGTGGAGTCTTGTTTGACATTGATGTCAATGCCTTGTGTGATAAGCTTACCGTGAACCATCTATGATGACACCTAGAATTTGCCCCGTTGGTCCAGTTGACTAAGTGATGCAAGCTCTTGAGATGATCTTAGGCAACTATTGAAGAGTGAAAAAATTTGACATTATACCTCTTTTGTGACCTACCTTGTGAGTGTGCGACCTTCGCTTGAACCCCCTTTGAGCCTTTGCCTTTTCTTGGAAGAGACTTGATGAAATTATGACCTTCATTTATCCATTACCCATAATCCTCATGATTTGTGGTTTGTGTGAATATCCAACTTAGGCCAAAAGCCTAAGTTGGGGGTGTGGTGAAAAGAGAAGGTAAATCAAGAAGTGCCAAGAAGTCCCCCCTTTACCCATGGTTATGAAAAAGATAGAACCCCTACATACAAAAAAAAAAGAAGAGAAAAACAAATGAAAAAGAAAAAGAATGAAAAAGTTTGAAATAAAGTTGTGAAAGTGCAAACAAAATGGGATATCCGGTATTCCATTGAAAGTGAATAATGGGGTGACTTTTGAGCATGAATGATAATGATGAAGAAAAGGAAAGAAAGTGTTATTCATACCACATTTCATGAGGATAGCATCCACTGAGCCTAAATGACCATACATTTACACTCAGCCCCGTCACAAGCCTTGAAAAGACCTTTTTTTTTTTATCTTGAGTGAGCTAAAACAAGTGTTGGTTGGAAAATACAGGCAAACCTATGGGTGAAATCATGCATTATGTTCATCTTTGTGAGTGTGAGTGTTGATTGTGATTACGGAGCTATTAAATGTTGAACCATTATGTGTGAATATGGAATCATTCTTTGTGTGAGGGCATTTGAGTACCTTTGTTGAGCTTGAACTTGCATTTGAAGCAAGTATGGTGAACTTGAGAATCTTTGAAAATGGTGAGTCACAACTTGAATCTTTGAGTGCACAATTGATCCTTGCATGAGTAAGTTAAGTCTTTTTGTGTTAATTCATGATTGAGTCTTGTGTAGCACTGTTTGAGACATTCTTTTTGAACTGCTGAACTTGAATTTTACTTGAGGACAAGGAAAAATTTAAGTTGGGGGTGTTGATGAGTCCACGATTTGGACTCATTTAGGGCTTTATTTGGATAGATTTCGTATCCTCAAATGCTTATTTTGTGCCAATAACTGATGTAAAATCCTTGATATCTAGGTATTTGGATTTAGGAACAAAGCATGGACACTAATGGGCAAAAATGAACAAGGCAGCTGAAAGAACGAAGAAAAGAAGGCATGTTGATCGCCTAATCCATTGGGCAAGTTGTCGAGTGGTTATTACCTTGCCTAAAGTTCCAGTGTGCCAAGTCCTGAAAGATAAAATCAAGTCGGTGAGAGAAAGGAGCAGTCGGCGTGTCGTCGAATGATTCCGCAATGTAGTGATTGGATCGCCAAAGTGACAGAACTTGAGGATGCTGAAGGCCAAAGCAAAAAGGTGACGGAATTGACCAAAGGGCGGATCGCCGAGATGATCGGCGATCTCAACTTACTGTGCCGAATGGTCCTTCGCAACATAATTTTGTCGACTATAAATACATTTTTTAATATTTAGTTTTAGCATCAGTTTTCATAATATAGAATATTTCAGTTTTGGAGTTGGAACTCTGAGTTTTGAGACAAACTTTTCCTTAGCTTTGAAGGATTGAAGTTTTCCATTCTTGAGAAAGTGGAAGTGGGTCTTTGAGAATCTTCAATTTGGACATTTGTAAAGACGAAATTAATCTTACCTAGTTGATGGAAACACAATTTGGTATCGATTTCTATCTTTTTATGATGTCTAACTAAAACCCCAATTCTTGGGGTGTGATTATGTGATTATGGGCTGATTTAGCTTATGGGTATTGCTAATTGATAGTTTAAATGTTGTTTAGAAGTGATTTCATTCAGTAATTATGGTTTAATTTAAAAGATTGTAGTTGCAAATGCAATTCTACCTTAATGTTTTTGGCTTGCTCGAGAGAGAGAGGGGTTTTAAAACCAAGATTACTGAATTGATGGTCTGTGGGTATTAGGTTGTCATGGGTTCAGCTCGAGAGAGTGAATCCTAAATCCTATTCCACACATTCAGCTCGAGAGAGTGAATGGACTAAAGCGTAGGCTGTTCTTAATTGCTTGTTTGTTGGTGTTCGAGAGAAACCAACTTGATTCGGGGTAAATTATTCGAGAGAAAGTTTATCCCCACTAAAGTCTAGCTTATTCACTGATTCAGAACTATTTTCTATCAGTTACAATCACCCATTTGTCTATATTAGCTTATAATCGAATCGCATCCCAAGAACCCGTCTTATTACTTGTTAATTCGTGTTATTTGTTGTTGTTGTAGCTGATAGTTAAAACCAAAACCCCCTTATTTGACACTTGTGTCACCCCTTAATTTGAATTGTGTTTTTATTCATAAATATCTACTCCTATGATTGACTTGAACATGTTTGTACTTTGCTATTGAATCTTAAACACGTACCACTCCATGTGGGATTCGACCCCAACTCATTTAGTTGAGTTATATTACTAACTAACTGAAACGACCCCAAAAATGCCCGAAAATGTGCTTCGGAAACACCTATAATTGTAATTTCCATATATCTCAAAATCCGTGCATGATTTCGGAAATTCGACTTCATATTCTTATTCAGGGGGTAAAATTGAGTGGGAAATGAGTCTAACCCGAATTTTAGAACAACCGTATCAAAATTCGAAAATCGCAAAAAATGCGATTTTGAGGGTCAACTTTAAAGGGGCATATCTCTCAGCACACAAGGAACTGGAAGGAGCTCAAACTATCAAAAT
>JAJOOR010028234.1:0-24596 GCA_036250505.1 Solanum acaule | reverse complement strand
GGGGGGGGGCGCCGCCCCCCAGTAAGGGGTCAGTGAACCCCCTCCTCTTTGTGCCACCTCTCTTGTTTGTGTTTGAATGTGGCTATTTTCTTACAAATTTGAGTATCGGTCGTGATGAATACCGATGACTTGAATAGTTCTCATAATCGAACAAAAATGAATGTGCGGCTACGATGAGGCCAAATGAAGTTGCATAGACAATATGTAAACATTTTACATCTCGTTGTGACTAGCCAAGTATCAAATTGAGTCTCTTGTGATGAACATTGCACACTAGAGAAAGTGTGGAGTCTTGTTTGACATTGGTGTCAACGCCTTGAGTGTGATGAGCTTACGATGAACCATGTGTGATGACACCTAGAATTTGCCTTGTTGGTCCGGTTGACTAAGTGAAGCAATCTCTTGATATGATCTTAAGCAATATTTTAGAGTGTGGAGCAATTTGACATTATACCTCTTTTGTGGCCTACGGTGTGAGTGTGTGAACTCAGTTTGAACACCCTTTGAGCCTTAACATGTTCTTGGAAGAGACTTGATGAAATTGTAACCTTTCTTGATCCATTACCCATAATCCTCATGATTTGTGGTTTGTGTGAATAGCCAACTTAGGCCAAAAGCCTAAGTTGGGGGTGTGGTGAAAAGAGAAGGTAAATCAAGAAGTGCAAGAAAGTCCCCTTTGACCCATGGTTTGAGAAAAATGGAACCCCTCCATATTAAAAAAAAAAAGAGAAAAAGAAGAAAAGAATGAAAAGTTTTGGAATAAAGTTGTGAAAATGCAAAGAAAATGGGGTATCCAACAGTCCATGGAAGATGAATAATGGGGTGACTTGTGAGCATGAATGAAAATGATGAAGAAAAGGAAAGAAAATGTTGTTCGCACCACATTTCATGCGGATTGCAGCCATTAAGTTTAAATGACCATACCTTTGCACTGAGCCCCGTTACAAGCCTTGAAAAGACCTTTTTGATCTTGTGTGAGCTGAAACAATTGTTGATTGGAAAATAAGGGCAAGCCTATAGGTGAAATCATGCATTGTGTTCATCTTTGTGAGTGTGAGCATTGCATTTGATTCCGGAGCTTGAAATTGTGAACCATTGTGTGTGAATATGCAATCATTCTTTGTGTGAGGGCATTTGAGTACCTTTGTTGAGCTTGAACTTGCATTAGAAGCAAGTATTGTGAACTTGGGAATCATTGATAGTGGTTAGTCACAACTTGAATCTTTGAGTGCACAATTGATCCTTCCATGAGTAAGTTGAGTCTTTTTGTGTGCATTCATGATTGAGTCTTGTGTAGCACTGTTTGAGATATCCTTTTTGAACTGCTGAACTTGAGTTTTACTTGAGGACAAGCAAAAGTTTAAGTTGGGGTGTTGATGAGTCCACGAGTTGGACTCATTTAGGGCTTTATTTTAATAGATTTAGTGACCTCAAATGCATGTTTTGTGCCAATAACTGATGTAAAATCCCTGATTTTCAGGTATTTGGATTTATGAACGAAGTATGGACACTAATGTGTAAAAACAAACAAAGCAAGCTAAAGGAATGAGGAAATGAAGACCTGGTGATCGCTGATGTCACTCGACGAATCGCCAAATTTCCACGATACCGCCTAAAGTTACAGAATGCTGGAGCTAACTAGGGGTAATTTCGGCGAGCAATAGTTCCATTCAGCGAAGGACGACCAGGTCACCAAAAGTGTTGTAGAAGATTCAAACAAGTGCTGATGGCGAGATAGATGGAAAAAGGGCGACTCACAGAATTATTCGGTGATCCCGATCTGGATCTCCTAAATTTGCAGTAGCCAGACCAAGAAGAATTGAAAAATGAAGGCGAGATGAAGAACAATTGGCGAGTCACCTATCTATCGGCGAAGCCCGACTTACCTCGCCGACTTACCTCGCCTATTTTAGCAAGATTTTTTATTGAGATTTTGTAATAGAGAAGAATTTAGTAATTTCGAACTTTTAAATTTCAATTACCCAGCTGTGGAAAACATAGTAGATGTTGATTTTCTTATTTTTCGCTATGAGTGGCTAAAACCCTTCTCTTGGGGTTTTGACTATGAAGCCAATTATTGAGTTTTACTAAGTGGGTGTCGTTGAATTATGAATAGTGGGGTTAATTTAAAGTGGGTCTGACTTGCTGCTGTGTTTTGAGGTCATTTTACATGGTTAGTGTGATAAGTTCAATGTTGTGTGCTTGCTCGAGAGAGAGGTGCAGAGCTAAAGTAGCAAACTTAGCATTCTTAGTAGTGGGTTACCATGATTCTAGCTTGAGAGAGTGAAACACGGAATCTATCCTTTGTATCCAGCTCGAGAGAGTGGATTTGATGAGGACAAAGGGATGGGCATCTTCCAATTAGTGTTGAAGTTTGAGAGAATTCGACATAGAAAATGTAATTGTTCGAGAGAAAGTTACTTTACATATGGTCCGACCTACCCACGACAAATTAGCATATTATGAGCATCAATATTCACCTACTAAAGTGAAATTCCGCAATTGGTTTGTCAATTCCCCAAGTTTTACTTTACTATTTGATCGTTTCATGTTGAAGTGTGAAATTGGAAGTGATTATCGAAATTTGGTATTTGAAACTAAAACCAAATAAAGGTGGAACTCATACTCAATTGAAGAGATTGTTGTCATATTTTCATCATTGAATTTGAAAGAAAGACTACTCCCAGTGGGATTCGACCCCAACTCACTTAATTGGGTTATATTATTGACTAACGATCGTTGGCACTTAGTATTGGATGAAGTCTCCTGATACGTGAAATCAAAGACCATGGTAAACCAGTGATAAAATCCATATTTACCATCTCCCACTTCTATTCTGGAAGATCTATATTCTAACCCATACCACCAGACCTTTGGTGCTCTACCTTGACTTGTTTGCAATTACGACACTTAGCAACGACTCTGCAATACCCCTCTTCATACTACTCCACCAATAGACTTCTCTCAAGTCACGATACATCTTTGTGGAACCCAGATGGATAGAACATCTAGAGCTATGAGCTTCCTCCATGATCCTATGTTGGAGTTCATCCACCTTTGGTACACACAATCTACCTTGGTACCTCAATACACCATCTCCCTCTTGTTCAAAAGCCATCACTTTTTTCTTGTGAAAGTTTGCCTTCAATTCAAGAAAAATAGGATCTTGGTCTTGTTTCTCTTTCACTTCGGACACTAGTGATGATTCAGCCCCATTCATCACCACCACTCCTCCTTCATTGGAATCCCTTAACCGGACTCCCAATCATGCAAGTTTGTGCACATTTTTGGCTAACTTTATCTTGTATTCCTCAACATGGGTGGTACTACCCATATAGAATACTAATGTCATAATCCTTGTGTAACTCCAACCACCTCCTCTGTCTGAGATTAAGCTCTTTCTGACTGAACACATACTGAAGACTCTTGTGATTGGTGAACACATCTACATGAACACCAAAAATATAGTGACGCCATATTTTCAAGGCGAATACTAAAGCAGCCAACTCAAGAGGTATAAGATATAACCTTGCCATTTTGCATTAGCACACAACCTAGTCCAACTCTAGACGCATCACAATATACAACAAAGCCATATATACCTTCCGGTAAGGTCAACACTAGGGTAGTAGTCAACCTAGTTTTCAATTCCTGAAAGCTTTGCTCACAAGCTTCAGATCATTGAAACTTTGTTGTCTTCTGAGTCAACTTAGTCAACCGGGATGAAATAGACGAGAAAACCTCGGCAAACCTTCTATAATAACCAGACAATCCCAAGAAACTCCGAATATTAGTTGGAGATGTGCGTCTCGACCAGTTTCGCACTGCCTCAATCTTCTGAGTGTCAACTTGAATCCCATCACCTAAAACAATGTGGCCTAAGAATGCACCAATTCAAGCCAAAACTCACACTTTGAGAATTTAGCATACAACTCTCTATCTTTGAGAGTTTTAAGAACTATCCTGAGATGACTAGCATGATCTTTCTCATTCCTCAAATATATTAGAATGTCATCAATAAATACGATAACAAACATGTCAATATATGGCTTAAACATTCTGTTCATAAGGTCCATAAATGTTGCAGGAGCATTAGTCAAACCAAAAGACATAACTACAAACTCATAATGACCATAATGGGTCCTGAATGATGTCTTAGGGATGTCATTTTCTCTTACTCTCAACTGATGATAGCCAGATCTGAGCTCTATCTTAGAAAAACAAGTGGCACCCTGAAGCTGATCGAAAAGATCATCAATTCTCGAAAGAGCATACTTATTCTTGATAGTAACCTTGTTCAACTGACGGTAATCTATACACATACTAAGAGAACCATCTTTCTTCCTCACAAATAAGACCGGAGCACCCCAAGGTGAGACACTTGGTCAAATGAAACCTTTTTCAAGAAGGTCTTTCATCTGTTCTTTTAACTCTTTCAACTTAGCTAGAGCCATTCGATATGGCGGAATAGAGATAGGACAATAATCATGAAAGAAAGCTATACCCAAGTCTATTTCTCTCCCAGGAGGGACTCCGGGGAGATCATCTAGAATGACCTCTGGAAACTCACTAACAACTTGAACTGACTGAATAGGTGGTGGCTCAACACTACAGTCATTAAATCGAACTAAGTGATAGATGTACCCCTTGGAAACTAACTTCCTGGCCTTAAGGTACAAAATAAAACGACCCTTAGGCACTCCTGAACTACTCCTCCACTTTAAAACTAGCTCATTAGGAAACTGGAACTTAACTACTCGAGATCTATAATCAAGTGAGGCATACGGGCATAAAAATAGTCCATACCTAGAATAACATCAAAATCTACCATGTCTAACTCGACTAAGTCTGCCATGGTGTCCTTGTGATTGATAGAAATGGTACAATCACGATAGACTCTCTCAACTAGAATAAACTCGCCAACAGGTGTAGAAACACTGGGCTCAAGAAGTTTCTCAGGAAGGATATTAATATTCATTGCAACATAAGGAGTCACAAAAGATAGACTTGTGCTTGGATCTAGAAAAGCATATACATCAAAAGTAAAGTCTTTGATCATACCAGTGACAACATCTGGTCAGTTTTCTTGCTCTTGGCGACTAGTGATTGCATATAGATGGTTTGCCCCTCCGTCGGTCCCTGAAGTTGCTCCTCTAGGTGCAGCTCTGTCTGGCAGGGCAACTATAGAAGATTGGGCTCTATTGCCCCAATTTCCATTACCTTGCCTGTTCTTTGAGCACTCTCTCATGAAGTGACCATTTTGACCACACTTGAAGCAACCACTGGAGCCATCACGACACACTACTGAGTGGTTCCTACCATACTTAGCACATGAAATAGTCTCACTGCCTCCTTGTGCCACACTACCCCGAGACTATGTAGGTCTAGCTCTGATATTATGAGAATTTTAATTTTTAAACTCACCTTTATTCCTTGGTGTAGGTGCATTAGCAGATAATGGAGCAGGTCCATTTTGCTTTTGTTGTAAGGACGACTGGTTCGCATTACTCTTCTACTGTCTAGACTCATTCCCAATTGTCTTAGCTTTCTCGTTACAGAACTCTTCTCTATCTCTGAGCTTATCTTCCTCAACTTTCTGCACATGGATCATAAATCTTTCTTTGTCCATGTCTCCTATCAACATAGTTGCCTTACCCTCTTTTCTTGACAGACGAGATAGCCCAGAAACAAACAAACTCATCCTGCTCTTCATATCAACAACCATTTCTAGAGCATAGTAGGAAAGTTGGGTGAACTTGAGGCTATACTCATGCACACTCATAGATTCCTTTTTAAGACTGAGGAATTTTGTTACCTTTGCCTCTCTCAGCTCACGAGGAAAGAAACGCCTAACGAAGGCACCCTCAAACACATCCCAGCTCACAATCGGTGCACCCTCAGCTCTACTCTTCTTCCATTGGTCGTACCACACTCTAGCAACATCCTTCAGTTGGTATGCAGCTAGTTCCACTCAACATCAACAACATGCATAACCTAAAACACCTTCTGCAATTCCTCCACAAAGTTTTTTGGATCCGTAGTGACACTTGAACCGGTGAAGTTTGGAGGATTCATCCTTAAGAACTCACGGACTTTGGATGTATCAGCCGCATCCTCTCGATCCCCTCTCTGCTGGCTTAGTTGGCCACCACTTGACTCAACATCCAGATAGCATCCCGAAACTCAGCATTTGTGACCTCTCCTTGGGGTTGGACTTCTAGTGCATTGGGTACTCCTTGATCCTCAACATTCCTCCTGGCTAGACGACCTCGAACATCTCTTCATGGAGGCATTATCTGAAAGATACACGCAAGCATGAATTAGAAAGAAACTTTTATAGAGATGAACTATATCGCACGAAAAGAGTATGAAAGAATTGACATAGTTCCTAAATGTCGCAACCTCCTAATTATAGATGAGGTGCGTTTCACACTGATAACTAGAACTCTACAGACATGACTTCATAGATACCCTAGGACTCTTGAACTCTGATACCAAGTTTGTCATACCCCGATCCTACATCCTAGGCGCGATCGGGCACTCGAGAACCATTGTTGCCCCAAGTGAACCCTTGGTCTGGCTTAACTCTTAGCGGAAGACTTAGTCATAACTAGTATGAACTCAAACGCACAACTTTACTTAATGTCTCAAAAGCAAACTCAAAATATTTAGAAATAAACATTCAAACTGGCCTCAAGGGCAACTCAAGTCTAGAACATAACAACTGTAATGAACAAGACTCATGAACTAACGTCTATCTATCTATGAAGCCTCTACTAACTAATATGGACATCGTGACAAGACCCACGACATCCAAATAACAAAATGAAATGACTGAAAGTAAACAAGGGATCCTTCGAAAGCAAGGAGGCTCACCAACTACTCTGGAGCTCAACTGGATCAACGAAGCACTGGATGCTAATCCTAGTTACCTATATCTGCATCATAAAGGATGCAGTCCAAATGGCGTCAGTACATGCAATGTACGAGCATGTGAGGGGAAATCTAAACATGACATAAGCTTGAACTAGAACTGAAGAAACACTAACCTCATCTCAACTCAACTCAACCTCATTTCAATATAAAGAAAAATAAATAATGCAGTAAAGAAAAGCTTTAAAACATTAGATAACAACTCAATGTATTAGAAAATACAATATAAACTCTGTTTGTATGCAAAATACAAAGTAAACTTTTTTTGGGAAATTCTTTAACCGACAACCATCACTATGAGCTAGGTGATTATACAACGTCTATCCCACGCTGCCAAAATTATCCTATACTTTGCCGGGGTATAGAACTCCTCAACTAAGTGGATCCACTAGTCTATGCTAAAAAGTAATAAATGAATCATCTAAAAAGTATGACCTTTTTCTACCCACGTTGGCTACTTGGTTTATGGAGGCTGTGAATTGTATGAACTCTCCCCAATATCGGTGCTCAATACTACTCCCAAAAATATAACTTAGCTCATATGTCTTTAAAGAAAAACATTTCCTCTTCCTCAACTTTGAGATTATTACTCAAAAGATTTTCTCTTAAAAGAGATAGTACTGAAAACTCCTCATGAACTCTTTAAAAATCAGTGTTTTCTCTCATCTTAAATGTAAAAACATTTCCGCAGGGCGCTATCCCCTGTAGTACAGAACATGATTTCTGGCGAACTAAGTGGGGCGGCGCGCCAACCTCTGCCCTGAAATTCCCGACGAATTTTCTTTCTCGTTTTCTGACCCTAATTCATCTAGCATCGAATGGTTTCTTCCCCAATCACTTAGATTTGAATACCCAACATAAGTACACGATAATCTACTCAAAACAACACCCAAATCACTAACTTTATCTCAAGAACTCATCAAAATCCCAACAATCAAGATTACGAATGGAATTTCAAGGAAACTCATCAAGAACTCAAATCCTTCAACTTCAAGAACGAAATTGCGCTAAAAATAACATGATTGGCGTGTGGATGAATGAACCAAATACTATGATAACTCAATACCTCTTAGGGATCAAACCCTTGGCGAAACAATCCTTGATTCACAAGAAATTCCAACGAACGCCTTGAATCTTCCCTCATTTCTCCTTTTTTCTCTTCTTGAAAAAACCCTAAGCGTAAATTGGATTTTTGAAAATTGAACCAAATTAGTTAATACCCCTAAATATTACCAAAATTCGTTTTAATCTGATTGGGTAAGGAAAATACCAAAATACCCCTCACATTTTAGGGTAACTTTCCTTAACCGGACAGCCTGACTTCAAACATGCATATCTCCTTCATACAAGCTCAAAAATTAGCAAACTTGGTGGTGCTAGAAAGAGGATTCCAAGACCTTTCATTTGATATCTTATCGGCCACCTAATTCATTTTGTACTGAATGTTATGGCCGTTTGAAGTTGACCCAAAACTCATAACTTATGCATAACTTGCAAAATTCCAGATTTGGCTATTTCCAATTTAGGACTTTCTAGTTTTAGCTCTTTCAATTACTGAGGTGTTACAATTATTTATCTTTGTTGTTGTGTTACTTTCATCTCGCCAATAGTCTTTACCGCATCTTGACTTGATTTACCATCCAAGAAGATTGAGATTATGGCAATTGCAAATGTTGCAGCGGCGTGGCCTTCTTTTGAAGTGGAAATAATTTGTTTTTAAGCAATTATCTTTTGTTTTGAAATATTAATAAATTTCATAAAAAAAATTACTTCTTTTTTTATTTATTCAATTCAAGAAATTTATATCTTTATATAATATAAATGTATTTCTTTTATCATCTTTATTTGTGTTTATTCTTCTTTATTTAATTATTAAGTTTCACCTCCATAACTTAAATCTATCAAAATTCTATTCTTAATAATATCATTAAATAGTAATAAAACTACACTTCACCATATTATTACTTTAATTTGTTGGATTTTCATTACATGAATTTGTTTTATTTTATTAGACATAGAAAGTGCAATTCAATTTTATTTTGTTGTGTACTCTTCAATTTCATGGTATTCACTTTCTTATAGTATGCCATCTTTCTTTTTTAGTTTGGGGTGACGTTATAAAGTAAAATGCTTTTATTAAATTATCTTTAATATATACGTATCTTGAAAAAAATGTTCTTCTTTGACTTATCTTTTTGGTTATATAATTTTGTTTAATTAAATAAGGGTAAAATTAAAATAAAAACATCATTAAAGTCTTTTTGATTATGTAAAATACAATTTATCATTTTGTGTTTTAGACATCACATAGTCCAGCCAAATTACCTAGTAAAATATAATGAATCACAGTAGTAAAATAATTATGGCAAATGAATGGTAATACTATTACATTCAAAATTGATCAAACACTATACTTATTATTTGTCCCGTCACTAGGATCCCGTGTCTGAATCTAAAATTAAATTAATGAATTTGGTGGGAAGACAATTTCGTTTGATTTGGTTTAACTAATTAAATTAAACACTATACTATACTTTATAATTTTCAATTTGGTTTGATTTGGTTGAAAAAGACACAAAACTCTCTTTAAATGAAGAAACACAATCCATAGTTTATAAGAAATAATTAATTTCTTCATCGGTACTACAATCATGACAATGCTCATCTCTCTCTTCTTCTGCACTATCTCAATCATTCTTGCGAACAATATATATACATTTTGAATAGTGCAACAACGAGTCAGTCTTTCCTTAAATAAACTATTATTCACCTTAATAAGTCATAACATTTCTATTAATTTGTTTCGACATTGCCTTGTTATATTTCTTTGTTATTGTGTTACTTTCATCTCACAAATAGTCTTTACCCCTTGTCGTCCGAATTCACCACCTAAAATGATTGAGGTTATGGCAATCACATATGTTGCGACAGTGTGGTCTCCTTTTGCTGCTTTGTCCAGCGATTGCATTGCACCATATGCACACTAAATTCTGAAAAAATACTTCTGAGAAAAGAAACGCATAGCTATGCATTAGTATGAATTAAGCACCTGAATACATGGATAAATCCTTTAACCAACCGAATACATACAAAAATAATTTAAAATAAATTATTACCACGCTTTTTCTTTACAAGGCTTATGTATTTCCACGATCTATGCATAGGTCCATGAAAGAATTAAATTCTTTTATCTTCTCTTCGGATCAGAGTTTCCATGTAGAAATCAGAATGTCTACAAGCGAGACCTTCTTATATACGTTTCATTCTTTTTTGAGTTAATTAAAAAGCTTGCTACTGAAAAATCAATTGGTTAGGGAACATGAATGTAAATAATAGATCTTAACTATATATATATATATACACACACACCTTAGTTTGAGATGTATTAAATCCTTGAAAGAGGCAGAAGCCACCCTTTCTAAAATTTGATCAAGTAAACCCTATCAAGGAATTCAGACGAAGAACAATTCTTCTTCATAACTTTTATTGAATTAGGCAAATACTTTAGGATTTTTCGTGTTCTTAAGAGGTTTTAGTGGTAAATGAAGAGTTTAACTTTCTATGTGATGAATAATTAATTACTTATTAATTTTTCTAGGTTGGTCAAATATCTATATTTAAGACTAATTAACTATCAAGGGTATTTAACATCGCATAATAATTTTTAACACACGTAAAATTATATTTTTCAGTAAATTAATATTTAACGTTGAGTCTTATGGAAATAAAATAAGGGAAGTGCTATCTGGATAATGCAACTTTTGTATTGATGTCTTATGGAAATATGAAAATTGGTTCAATCCCAATGTGTTGGGAACGTGTAACAAACCCAATAACTACACCATCGCAATTTAGACTCAAACAATCGATAGATATATTTCACTAACTCGTAATTGGAATTACAAAGGAGTTTAAGAACTAAAAGGGAAATTGAAGAACATAGATAGAAGAAAGGAGATGAGAAGCTTAGACTAAGAATGGAGATAAGCGAAATCAGACTCTTTTCTTAACAATTTGCATAATCCCTGAATCACATAGTACTACCCTTTTTGATGGAGTCGTTTCCATGCCCACTACTCAACTTGGATCCCAAATTAACCTAGCCCTGTTGCTTGTTCTTGGCCCAATAGCTCTTGTCAGCCTAATAGCTACTTGTATGACGTTGGTATCCATATTGGACTGAACTTGGTTCATAACAATACTCTCATCCTCAATAAGAACCTTGTTCGCAAGGTTCGAGTAAGGAAATCCCACAACAAAAGACAGGGATAAGCTAGATGTAGCTACTGGAACTTCCACAACTGCAAAGGACACTAGTTGGCAGGTCCAAATGGATATCAAGAAGAAATCGGTAGCCCCATATGTGCTAACAGCACTAGTGTGTGTAATGTTGTTCACATAGCCTTCAAGAATGGGCAAGAATGATATGTACTTTTCTGGTACAAGTACAAATATAATTTCACAATATGCAGCAGCTTTAACTTGTCTAATTTGATGCAATACAACTAATCCAACTCCAAATAACAGAGAACAAGCATACTTCCTTTTGACAAAATCAAGCATCTTAACTTTGGAAAGTATTTGAAGTATTGGTATGAATTCTTCTACTGAAGTAGTTGTTGGTGATATATTGGAAGTGTTCCTCTTAAAGTGTGGAAGAGAAGTTGTGCACACTTTCCAGTGAGTAGCCTTGGTTAGCCATCTAGGAAATCTTGTATCAGAAATAGGCCGAAAAGTTGTATTATAAGTGATCTCCTGCAACATATCATTAGTTTATTGATATTGGTAAATGAGTCTCAGAGATGCTTAGGTGTTATTTCAGTTATATATGTCGATACCATGAGAGAAATAACCCAAATTCCATAACCCATCAGCACAATCCCAACATCAAACCAGGAAACACTCCTGCCAAAAATAATTGCAAGCCACCCCACTGGACAAAATGATTCAGAGAAGCGTTGTTCATATCTCTCTCTCAAAAGAAATATGTTATTTTTCCACGCATTACAACACCTACTATTCCACCAGTGGTGCATCTTGACTCCAACATAACACACTCATCCACTAAGAGGACAAAATTATGTATTGGTACTGCCGGAGCAGGTAAAAAGTAAATAACCAATTGATCTTGTGATGTTTCTTTTAATTGTATTGCAATTTGAGCCCGTCTCTGTTCAAAAATGACACAGAGCTTAACAATCAACTCTCTTCTTTCGGTGAGAACATTTGTGTTTTAAGACCAAGCTACAAGTGATTTATCCATCAAAAAGTGCTTTACCTTTCGCAACATTGTAGACCATCTAGTTTAGGGACTTTACACCAAAGCTCAATTGCTTGAAGAGCGATAATATTCTCATTTTCGTCTGATCATTCAGTGGTCAATTAAAATAGAGTGTCCATGTAAGGTTCAAGCAACTCATGATATGTCAATGTCAATAGTAGAAAGCAAAGCTTTGTATATAAGACTTCTCACTAATCTTTGTTTGACCCTTGCTGGTCATGACCATATTAATAGTCCTCCTTGGTAGAGCCCAACAATTAACAAGGTATTTCTAATCTTCTGTGGGTTCGAGGTACTTGTAGTTGAGTGCAAGCCATCACGAGAAGATTGTGATCCTTCATTTTTTGAATCAGCATTATCACCTTCAATTGTTGTTAGTGATATTCCATTAATCTCTATATCAACTATTTTATTTTCAATTATTTTTACAACGTAGGAATTCATACACAAATTTTGACCGAGATCCCAAACCTGAGTTGTAGAATTAGCATATGGAATGAAGAAAAATTTGTTAGTAGATCCCAACAACCGTAATGGATCCTTGTTCACTGAAACTGTATAACATGTTGGAGCCATGAAATTGAAACGTATTCCCCAATCCCATACACTAAGATTTATTCTAGTTCCATTCACAGAGACAACAACGAAACTCACACTAGGATTCAATGAAATCGACTCAAAATATTGTGAACATTGAATTCATCTATCGATTTTTCATGATCCATAACAAAATCCTCAATAATCTCAGGCTCCAAGGAAAACTCAGGAAGATACATGTCATCAAATGTTTCAAATTCAATTCCATGTTTACTAAAGCTATGATCCATATAAGTCGCAGTAATGTACCTCTTTGACATATCTCTTTGGAAACATTCATCAAACAGTTGGACTTTGCTGCATTCAGGGCCTAGTGATTCATGATCAAGCATTTTGATTGGAGTCTCAGGTTGAACCTCTGCGACTACCTTGTGGCAGCAACTATATAAAATTTTGTTTAACTCCTTAGGTGACTCAATATCTTCCAAATCAATTACGAAGCTAAAGGTTGAAGAAGTTTCCTCTACTTCTTTGATGAAAACTCCAGTACACATTTCATCGAACATATGGTTCACATGACTTAGGCGTTCAATGATGGAAGTGTCAAATAGCTTCGGATGACTCTTAATATTTTCTTTGTCCAAAGGAGAAACAATCTTTCCACTAAAGACTATAGCAGCACCAATCCCTGCATATTTTACAATAACCCATTGCAACGTAAATGAACATTTGTCCTCAATCTTCTATGGAAAAGCTAGAATACCGGTAATATGAGCATCCACCATAGGAGCCCTTGCATAGGTTTGTTTCCGAAAGCGTAGGGCTAACTTCTCTTTAAAATGATTCCAATAAAAAAAATTGTGTTTTGTGAAACATCCAACGGAACCACTCGAGGGCCTCACCATCAATATATAAGGAAGGAAGAGGCAGCCAATGTTCCACTGAGAAGCCCAGGAAAGTGCAGTATCGCTCTACCCTATAAATCTAGTCCTCTGGATCACCATCGCCACAGAATCGATCTAATACCACCACTACCATTAAAGTATGACAATGAAAGAACCAATGTAATAAACACAATAACTACACCAACGTAATTCAGACTCAAACAATCGATAGATATATTTCACTTACTCGTAATTGGAATTACAAAGAAGTTTAAGAATTAAAAGTAAAATTGAAGAACATAGATAGAAGAAAGGACATTATTCGCTCTGCTACAACGAACGAACTAAATGGCAGACCATCGAGAGTGAGTGAACGGCTAGCAAATCCAAAGGGAACTCGAATTTTTGGTGCAATTGCCCAGGAATTGAGAGAATTAAATTTTACTAAAATAGTTTCATTAGCTCCCGAGGTATTATAAAATGAAATTGTGATCTATTTCGAGTGGGGTATTTGAAAGAAATAGATTAATTAGTAGATTGTGTCTCACGCTTTTGTTCCAGGAGGAATAGCCTCTCATCATATTGTAGCAGGAACATTGGGCATATTAGCGGGCCTATTCCATCTTAGCACTACCCTTTTTGATGGAGTAATTTATATGCCCACTACTCAACCCGACTTCCAAATTAACCTAGCCTTATTGCTTGTTCTCAGCCCAATTGTTCCTTTCTACCCAATAACTACTTGTATGATGTTGGTATCAACATTGGGCTGAACTTGGTTCATAACATAACGTTCATCATATAGTGGACAATAATTAAATGGATAATTCACCTACAAGTTCTTACTTATTTTCAATTTAAAATAAAATAAAATATAATGAATGGTATTGCATTGCATCTCAAGTAGTAAAATAATTATTAAGGGACTCAAGTAATCATGAATATATTCCGTTTAATATGTATTGCTAATCAAGTGATCATGCTAACTACACAATTTAAGACACAATTTATATAAGTTGTAAAAAAACTGTAGAATTTAAGAATTCATTAAATAATTAAATATAGATAAATGAATTAATAATATGTGTAAGAGAATCCCAAAGAACACCAACAAAAAATCTATATAAAAAATTATTTTCATTTTCCCAAGGAGGTTTTTGGTTATAAAATTTGTATAATAATTTTATAATGAATATATTCAATCAAATATGTAGTGCTAATCAAGTAATCATTCAAACTACACAACTTCAAATGACGTTCGAATACACAGTGAAGCAAATGGCATCAACTCAATTGTGCCTCATTTGCGTCGAATTCACAGCGAGTTCACGGAAGTCACATGTCGTGTTTCATCTTCCCCAACATCTCAATAGTACAATTCGTACAGCTTTTCAGCAAAGCAAGCTGAGAGATTTGTCCTTTTCATGCGAGATTACTCCACGTCAATGCACAAGGACACTCGAGTTGATCAAGCTGTCCACCTCGTCGCTTCCCTCACCTAATATTGTTGATTTTTGTAACACCCCAGACTCGAAAAAGGGAAAAATATCAATTTTGAGAAGTTGCGGGGGCCAACCCATGATGGCCACCAACTGCCCGTAGATGGGACCATAGTCTGTTGGTGTGGTCCGTGGTTGATTGCCCCAACACTGCCCAAAAGGTCCAGAACCACGGCCAGACCAACAGATCGTTAATGGGACCACGGTCCGTGGTCGAGGGTTCGTGGTCCAAGACCTCAATTCCAGTTTCTGACCACAAACGACAGTCGTGCAGGACTAACCGTCGTCCTATACACGGTCCATCAATCAAGGATCATGGGTCGCAGTCGGGAGTTAGTCTTAGAGGTAGTTGGGCCTTTTTGAAATTATTTTATCCCTATACTATGTAAGTTTGCCTATGTCTAAGACCCCTATATAAGTATTTTAACCCCCAAATTTTCCAATAGAGATCATTCTCTCAATTCCCCAAAAAAAAAAATCTCCAAAATATTTCTCTCACTAGAAAGCTTAAAGAAGAAAAAGGATTCAACTTAGGGTTTCAAGTCAAAGTTTCCATTCCTCCAGTGAAGATAAGAAATTTGCTTTGAGCTATGATATTTTTCATCCATGGATCCCTTCCATTCACGGAGTTCCTAAATTCTCCTATTTTCAAAGATTAGAAATCCCCAATTAAGTTAGGGTTTTATTCAATTGATATGGGTTCTTTTGATTATTTATTTAATTGATTGAATTATGATCTGTTACGCATGAATTGATGAAATACTATGGTTTTATGATGTTTATCTATATGAACCCATGTAATCCTCATGTTTTCCAAGTTATGATCATATGATGTGGGATTTGATTATGAAGGAAGAGTTTTATGAAATCAAGCATGTATTGATAGAATTACATGAATTTATGATATCCATATCTAACCCATGATTTCTAAATGTTGATGATTGATAGTGGGTTTTGAACCTTGAAAGGTAAATTATGGAATTATGCATGTTCTTATGAAATCTATGTAAATGTTTTAAGGATGCTTTGAGAGTGAAGTATCAACAATGATGTTAATGTTATGTTGTTGAAAGGATTTTCTCATAAACACGTGAAAGCATGATTGTGAAAGGTTTTCTCACATAGAAAGGATTCTAAGTTTGAAAGGTCTTCTCACCTAATTGAATCAAAGATAAAGAGTTATCCTAATGACTTAGCTTGGATTGGTTATTGAATAACACCTTTCTATGGATTACCTAGCTTGGATTGGCAAGATGACGTGCCCTTCCATGGATAATAAGAACAAGTAAGAAATGACTATTCCATGGGATTTATGCTTAGCAGCGAGAGGATATGGAGATGGAGGCTCTCCCGTTAGTAGAGGTCGGGTTTCTAGTAGCAATCTCGTTATACCTTACCTATGTGGCCCAATAGGATTATTGTCTAGATAGACATTAGCTAGTGGATCCACTTAAGCTAGAAGTTCATGGTGCTTACCTTGGCAAGTAGGACAACCCTTTTCAGTGTGGGAGACATTGGGGGGATCATGTTATAGCTCACATGGTCTCTATGTCGGTTAAGGCTACTTGCCACATTAATGATGAAATAAGGTTACTTCAAGAAGTATCTCATATGTGTTCAAAGGTTTTAAAGAAGTTAGATTGCATTGACAATGTTTTATGACTTATGTTTTCTAACCCTCTTATATCATGTTTTAGCTTGGTCAATAACATGTCATGAAATGTCCTCTTTTATTATAATTTAAATGTTTTATCATAACTATCATACTTGGTACATTGTTTTATACTAACTCATACTCTTGCCTAGGGTCCAACAGTCAGGGTCCTCAGTTTCGTGGCTAGTGGTTGATCTCGAGATTTCTGAGCTTGGTGAGTCCTCATGCTTCGAGAACGGACTTTCATTGTTTTAGTTTCTTTCTTATATTCAGTTTTGGACATGATGTATGGGCTAGGACCAATTTCATTCTATTGTACTGGATGGCTAATAAGACAAGTGTTTTAGACTTCCGATTTCTTTTATAAAACTTTTGGACTTGAAATGTTGTTTTATCTCTTATAGTTTTATTTCTTATGTTGTGAATGCTAAGTGGCTTCAATGGGGTCTCTCGGGGTCCTATGCGCCATGTTACATCTAGGGGTACACATATTACATCTAGGGTGTACCCCTGGTTAGTGAAAATTTTGGATTTGAGATGGGATATTCCTATCCTTACAAAGGAATTTCAGAGGAGAATTCCAAATTTGGCCCTCATTCTTATCCGATTTTCACCCTTTTCCCCCAAAAAAATCAACCCTAATTCGTCCTCTATAAATAACCCTTTTCCCTTCTTTGTAAAGGGTTGGTCAAAACTCATCCATAATAGAACAATTTATAAAAAAAGATCTACCAAGAAATATATACAGAAATACATACGAAATACACTCGACGTAGAAAAGAGAATCAGTCTGATAATGCTTCATTCTCTTGTTCGTTCATTAAATCTGTCGGAGTCTTATTTCAGTGGTGGAAGCTCATCATTTCTAGCTCATGCGTCCTGTTTGCTTCTCGGAATAAAGGTAATACTTCTTCCTTCATTTACGTATTCTTTGGATTCCAAGTATTATATGATGAACTTGTTTATGTTGGGTTTCATTGGCTTCATTTTTGTTTTCTCTTTATGTCAACTTTTATGCTCTTGGTTGAAAATCTATTTGGTTTGAATATGAGTGTTAAGGCTTACTGCCTTTGTTGTTCTAACTTCTGGCTAATCATCAGGTTATTAATACCTTGCCTCAACTAGATGTTTGAATCAAGATATAATTTTAAGCTTAGCTTTCATGTTCTTTTGAATTGTATGCTCGTCTTGCTTTGATTCTCATGCCTAATATGTATTCAAGCATTAGATGTTCTTCACTTAGTTTTGTTTTTATTAGTGTTTTTTTCATATAGGTAAGAATTTCGAGATCAATTGATATGGTAGATCGTACGTAGTGTCATTGCTTTCTTATTGAAGTAGCTTAATTTCTCCATTTCTCAGATCTCTCTGTTGTTTTACTACCTAGTGTGTCATGTTTGAATTGAGTCTATGTCTCCTTTTGTTTATATTTTAGTCAAAAATTGTTTACCATTTGTAGTCAGGCTTATAAATGTGAGGTTCTGTTATTTTTCAGAGTATAGCAGGTTGTCGTTCTTATTTTCTCTCAAGTTGTTACCTGTTCATATTCTTCATCCCTTTAAGTCTTCTGAAGTTAAGCCTCGTAAAATGTGTTGAGCTTTTAGAATTGTATACGTGTGTGATAAATGCCCTTATCTTAGTTATTTGCTAAAACTGCTGAGGAAACTTCTTAAATGGCGTGTTTATTGTTCCGAAAATGATATCCTAATTACTGTTTCTTTATAAACTATATGAGATGTATCTTTGTTCTTAGATGCTCATGACTTTGTGTTCTATTTGTAAGCTTGGTGATTAATTTCCTCATGTTAATATGATTAGCTAAATGTGTGAAAGATGGATCTATTTCATGGCTTGAGTTGTCCTCAACTTTATTTTCCTATCTTGATTATGGTTCTCTGTCTTGTCTTTCTTCATAACTAGTGTTTCAAATAAGTTTCTAAGTTCTCTGCTCGTTTCTGTTTTACACCGTTTAAAGTTATTTTAAAAGGCTCATCGAATATGATTTCCATCGAGTAGCTACACTGATCTACTCCCATGCACTATTGAATATAAATGGGATTAGTAGAATCTTTCCATGTGTAGTTAAGAATGATATTCTATAGTTTGTTAAAGCTTTTAGCCTGGCAAGTTGAAACATTTGTGTTCTGTAATTTCCTATCTAGGCCTAATTTATTCATTTGTGTGTTTGCGATCCAAGTACGAGTCTATTTCTAAATTTGTTTGCGTCTGAGTACTCTGTGCATAATTTGTTGATGTTGTAGTGTGTTCTTTTCTTTGGCAAACAATATTTAGGAGTCACCTATTGTGCTATATTTGGTATCATTTTACTTTGTCTTTCCGGTTCCTATTCATACACAACAATAATAGCTATAAGATTTCTTTTGGAATCTCCCTCATTTAATATGCATCATTAAAATATTATTTACGTCTTTAGTAAATGAGTTTCAATTGATTTTCTGTTTTAAATCTTTTGAAATTAAGTTTTCTTGGAAAATTAAGTGGCGACTCTATTTTCTAAATATAAAATAAATTATCCTAAAACAGAATTACGACTCTACTGGGGACTTTGAATGGGTTCTAACCTTAAAATTGATTTATTTGGCTATTTGTTTAATTAATTAATTGTCTCAATTTTTGTAAATTATAATGTGGCATTTCATGGCATCGAGTTCCGTCAAACGACAAATAGTTTATATTAGAAAAAGGGCGGTTACGTGGTTATCATGGTTGTCCCTTCAAAAAAGAACCCTCTAATTTTCGAAATAATAAATGAATAGTTGGCATGTTGTCATCCAATGCCGTTTATTATATTTCACCCTGTAGTTTGTCCAACTCGGGCAACCAAGTCTTGTTCTTAAACCAACTCTAGTCCACCTAGCGTATAGCAAAACCAAAACCATATTTAAGCATTAGCCTAAGATGACTTAATATCCAAGGTGTACTAAGTCCATTAGTTAAATTTCCAAAACATGTCCAAGGTCCACGACCTAACGACATATCATTTTATGTTACATTTGAAAGATGTATGTGTAGTAACCTAATTGTTACCTTTTTGGCGGGGGACCTTAATTGTGCTTGGTCTTGTAGGTTTGACCCATTTTCTCAAATTCGACATGGTCGTAAGTGCGTTAGAGATGCTTAAGATGTGGTATTCAGATCTCAATGGGTTCTACAAAAGAGAACTCAACAAGCATATCGGGGCATTGATAGAACTCCTAAGCATGGTCAGTTGGCCCGAACTGATCGAAGTCCACAACAGGTATTGGGACAATGAAAAAGTGGTGTTCCAATTTAGGACAATGGAAATCACCCCGACAATCAAGGAAATCCGAGATAGTGTAGACATTGTGGGGACAGGGATAGAAAGAAGAGCAAGAAAAGAGGAGAATATTTTGATTCCTAACAAGCCGACTGTTGAAGACTTCATAAAATGCATCGGTTTAAGAACTGAATACACCTACTGGGTTCCAGATTCAAGCATTTCTTTCAAGGATCTCTTTGCTAGATTTGGACATACGAACAATTATATAGTTTTTAACCACGAGTTCAAGTCTTTTAGAGAATGGGACACAACACGACCTTTGGCGTTCGCTATCGCATTGTTAGATACCATGGTATTTCCCCAAGGACCGAGTCTCACAATCAATACCTGGATATTCATACTGGAAGACACTCTTTTTAATGGACACAAGAACCAAGGATAGGTAAAGTACTATCCCATTCCACCCGTCATCGTATCTGATATATCTTGTGCTCTGGGAAGATGCAAGAAAGGACACATTTATTTTCAAGGTTGTAACTTCCTTCTCCAGTGGTGGATAACGAGTCACTTGTTGAAGGTACATAGGACTCAAGAGATTCACATTTTTTATGAAAACAATGCTCTCAAGCATCTTAATGGGATCTTGTACTGGGGAGATCTCAATAATAGGAGAACCAAAGTGAGAAGGGCTCAAATATTTTCTGAGTTAGGAGAAGACAACATCCAATGGATGTTCGATCGATTTATCTTAAAAGAAGTTGTAGTTCGAGGTGATAAGCATGTAGTCCTACCTCAGCCAGGCATTCGGGGCATCTGCTCATATGCACCCATCCGGGTCCTGAGGCAATTTGGATGAAATCAAACCTTACCCCCAAATGGAAATAGCAATATCTATGTGTTCGACCACGGGGATGATAGAATCCTTAATGCTAAAGATATGCTGAGGGAATGGGAAAACGTGGTGCGACTGGATGATAAAACACTTGCTAAGGACTAATTTAACGCCAGATACACGCAAACTTACAAGGATTGGTTGAAAATGGATTTCCAAGGCCTTTCCTTCCCAATTCCAAACATCTACCGTAGCCTGGAGGAAAAAGAGTCTGAGGCAAGGCTAGAACTAGGGAGACTCAAAAGTGAAGTCCGGGAAATGCACGATGAATTCCTCTGAAAACAAGAGGAAGATAAGCATACCATTGAAAACTTCACTCAAGAATTAGAGAACCTAAGAAGCAATCTGGGAGAACTGAACTCTTGGATGGAAGAACAGAAAGAGGGCACAAGATTTGAGAACTAGGAAGAAAAAGGGCGTAGATATGATGGGTATTGGTTGATGGCTAAGTACAGGCTTCATACCATCTTGGGACAGAATAAGAGGAGCAGGTCAGATGTAGGACCATTAGGAACCTCTTAGTAGATTTCACCTCTGTGTGGGTTTTTGCTTTATGTATTTGCACCTATTTACCCCTGTGTGGGCTTGCTCTTTATTGTATTATAGTACTTCTTTCAAATGACCCCTGTGTAGGCCTTTCCTTTTGTATTTTTCCCTTATTCCCGAATTCCCCTATTTTATTTTCACTTTTTTTAACCTTATTTATATATGCGAATTTTGTTTTGGGATGATGAAATGGTTTAATTCTACACATATATCTTTCAAAGTCGCTACACCTACCTGTGGCATAAAAGGGTCCTTTCATTGTTTAGGACGCGCATTATCTGCTTGTGTTCTTTAAATGTTTATGTGAATATGTTGCTTTGAATGAGGACATTCTAACCCACCCCGTTTCAAAAAATTTCTAAAAATCCTCACAAATACCAAAAGAAAGTCACTATCCAATGTTCGACCAAAATACTCTTCAAGTCTTGAGTTTCTCAGTCAAAATTGAATTCTATTACCAAATCCTAAAAAGTATGCTTGGAGGGTTGAACTTGAAAACGCACATAAGAAGTGCGCCTATCATTACATTCAAATACGACACACCACAGATGAATTCATGGAGTTAAGGACCGTGATTCATGACCTGATCAATAGCGGGAGAATCAGCTGTATGTGGGGTCCCCACACTATCCTTACTTGTGATCAACCACAGCCTGACATGCCGGTCACGGAGCATACTTTGATTTTACGTCATAACTTTACGACTATTGAGGATTCGTGTTTAGGTATTTACCTTAAGTTAGTTTGAGGCGGGATCTTGACCCCTGCCAAAAAGAAGGCAAGAGTGGCCTTTGCCCTTGGAAGTGAAATAATGGAAACCTTCCCTTATCATTGCACCGGGGATCACAACATTGAAAAGTGTCTCGTACTCTGTTATGATGTGGAGTCATTGATCAACAAAGGAATAATTCAGGTCAAGTATCCCCCATGTTATCGTTGAAGATGCATACAAAAGAGAACTTTAGCTTTTCGGAAGAAGAAGCCTTGAGAAGGCGCAATTTATGTTTTTAGGACTTTTTATTGTATGTTTTCATTTTCATTGTAATCAAGTCATGAATGAGTGAAAAATCAGAGTTATCCTTATCATGATTGAACTACGTAGGGCCTGATTTCTCCTTTGGAGATAAATAGACAGCTTTTCAAGGCCAGGTCCCTATCTTCTTAAAAAAAATTACCCTTCATTCTACAAGGAAATATTGAGTTCAATAGATAGATGCCGAGAGATACAACAAAAAGGCCTTATCTCGACGCAAGTCAACCTTCCCGACTCACTAGTCTCAAACTCAAATGAGCAAATTCCTGCTTATTTAAATCAGTTCCCGTCACTCGTGGGTTAACATGTCCTCAAACAAAGCAACTCTTATGTGTTTATATGCTTTCTATGTGATATTTTTCATTATGCTTCACGAACTAAAACTATAAGATTTACAGGTACATAGAACTGATCTGTGTTGATAAGCTGGCCGATCATCCTTATTTTACGAGATCCAAAGCTCCCAAAGAATCCTTTCCTGATCAGAATTCACTAAAAGGAAAAACAACAATGGGTGATAATTGTAAAGAAATTGGCCTGATTGAAGTTTTTGTAGTTCAGCCTCTGCGGCTGAACATAACGAGTTAATTATGCAACTAATGCAACATATTGCAGATCTAAAGGTTGAGATGCAGAGAAAGCGAGATTTGCTAAATCCAGTTTTCACTGTCAACACTCTAGGCAATGGAAGGCCTCCACTCTACTTTCCGCCTTCAAATTAAAATGTGGAACATGTCCAGAACACACCCTCCAACCCTGTCGAAAATCCCTCATCCATCGACTTAACTACCCCAAATCCTCATCATGCCTCTATTTCTTATAAAGCACAACCTCCTCCTCAAAGTACCAACCATCAAACCTTCCCTCCCCCTCAAAACTAGAATATAAACAATCCTCGGACTTTCCCCCATCCTCAAAACAAAAATACTATCCCTCAAACATTCCCCAAGATATACCAAGCCCCTAAAAATACCCAAAATGCTCCCATCACTCCACCTTTGCCTCCAAAACCAACCTTCCAAATCTGTATCCATAATGAACCTTATGCTAATTATTCTAAACTTGATCATTATGAGGAGCAAGAGAAAGAGTGGAGGGATAAGGAAGAATTGTCCAAGAAGAATATGAAGAAGAGATCAAGAAAGCTATGAAGGAGTTGCATTATACTCCAGAAGTTGCCGGATTAAATTATGAAGATATATGCATCCATCTGGACTTGGACCTTTCATAAGGGTTAAAGGTACCGAAGTTCGATACTTTTGATGGAACTAGTAACCCGCTGACTCATTTGAGGGCCTACTATGACCAACTCGTTGGAGTTGGTAATAATGAAGCCTTATTGATACGGCTCTTTAGTTGAGCTTAAGTGTGGAAGTATTGGAATGGTTTACTTCCTAGGAAATGAAACAATGGTCTAGTTGGAATGCAATTGCCAAATATTTCATCGAATGATTTGCCTACAATGTAGAGATCGTTCTTGATTGATATTCTTGGAAAAGATCAGACAAAAGTCAATCGAGAGCTACCACAAGTATGTGCATAGATGGAGGAAATAGGAAGCTAGAGTCTAACTGCCTATGTCGAAAAAAGAAATTACATAAGTGTTTGTGCATATTCAAGAACCAGAATACTATGACAGGATAATGTTGCTCATTGGAGCAAAATTTGTAGAGATAGTTAAGCTAGGTAAAACTATCGAAAAGGGGTTAAGGACTGGGTAGATTTCCTACGTTGCTGCTTCGGTTGGATCTTCTGGATTATTGAAGAAGAAGAAGGACGATGTATCTTCTATTGCCTATGCATCCGAGGGAAAGAAACACTCCAGAAAATCTTGACCGTACAAAGGTCGCTCCCGAACTTCACAAAACTCATACCCAATTTGTTACGCTTAGGCAAGTTACCAAACCCCTCCTCCAAATTACCAAAATACCCCTCCTAGTTTCCAAACTCCATCTCCTGTTTACCAAACTCCGCCTTCAGTTTACCAAACCCTACCTCAACACTACCGAAATTGGGGGGGGGGGGGGGGGGGGGGGGGGGGGGGGGGGGGGGGGGGGGGGGGGGGGGGGGGGGGG
>JAJOOR010028233.1:0-23727 GCA_036250505.1 Solanum acaule | reverse complement strand
TATTTTTTAAACGCTGCTGGGGCAGCGTTGTTAAAAAAAATAAATTCACAGCAGCGATTTTAAAGAAAAAAGATTTTTTTTTTTGGACCGGCAGCGATTTTTATGTTTTTTATAGGAGTAACAGCGTCAATTTTGTCAGAAGAAAATCGCTCCGTCAGGAGCAATTTTGCCCTTTTGGTTAAAAAAAATTGATGTGCCATTTTGGAATTTTTGGAAACAGGGGAAGGAAAGTCTTGAACGAGCGCATCTTTTACATATTTCGTGTATCTTGACGGCAAAATAAAATAAAATATTAATTTTAGGATTAAGGACCAAATTGATCACAATTTATGATACATAAAGGACCATTTCCATCAAGTCCATACATTAAGGACCAAATGGAATCAAAGCCATACATTAAGGACCATTTTGATCATTTTCTCCTAAAAGGCATAAATTCCCCCCTAAACTTGTCAATTACACACTTAAACTATTGTCACGACCTATGACACACTTGAATTACTTAAAAGTTATTTCAATCTTGACGCACATACATCCAGTCACTTGATGAGAAAGTGTTTCACACTCGTGCCACGTCATCACCATGTCACTGCCACATCAATAATTACGTCAGATTTTTTTAAAAAAAAAAATCATGTCACCCGATTTCTTCTTCTTCCCTATACACCATCAAATCCACCATCAAATCACTATCATTGTTGCTATTATCATCAAATTCACTTCTCCACCACCACAAATTTCACTGCCCATAATCAAATTCACCACCAGAATCTTCCCCAACCATTGTCATCATAAAAAATCGACAACAACCATCATAAATTTGAATAAATTCACTATCGGAACCACATCACTATCATTGAAATTTATCATAACAATAAATTCAACATCCACATCAAAATCACGAGTTTCATTGTCATTATTGAAATTAAAAGTCATACCACCACTAATTTTTCACCCATTACCAAACCCACCAAATTTTTTTATCACAATTACAAATTTCATTCAAGCTCAAAGAGGAGAATTGTGAAAACTTGCAATGTTTATTTGCAAAGATTTAGTTAGGCAATTGAAAATCTAGTGCTCGATTTACTATTACTGATTTTGAAGAAAATCTAGAGAGGATTTTTCTGAGAGAAGAAAGATCTATGAACATACATTAAAAAATTGAATTTTGTGCAAAAACCCAAAAAAAATTTATACAAAATAAAAAGCAAGATTTGAAAATTTTCTTATTTCAAATGCTCACAATCAACAAAAAAAAACACAAAAATAAATTGAATAATCCGTGCTGACTTGATGAATTTGATGTGGAAATAGTAAGGATTGACCAATTTTAGATGTCTCGCCGAAAAATATTTTGAGCAGTGAACCTAATTAATTGAACAACTTCGCGATTTTTGCGATGGATTTCTATCCCGCAATGTTATTTTATATTTTTCTCTTGAAAATTTATCATGAAAAAAATATTTTTCTTATTAGCCATAGCAAAAAGAGTGTTTGTGATAAGAAAAAAATTGCCTTTTTTCTAACTCAAACGCGCCTTATTTATTTTTTGTTTAATTTTATTTCCATGTCCGCTTTGAGGGTGGTACTAAATTCACTTTTGAGTAGTATAAATGTGTAATAGGTCGCCTCAATAATTTAAGCGTGTAACTGACTTTTCGGTACAACTTTAGTGGTGAATTTATGCCTTTTTCCCTGAATATAATTATATTCACTGGCAAATTGACAAAATAATTATATGCTATTTTGTATCAAAAAATGTATTTTATATATATACACAAAATATATATATTTATTGACTATGTTTCTTCAAACCCCAATCCGCTCTTGCTCGCCGCTACTAACGGGGTCTCGGTTGATTTCCCTTCCTTTAGCTACTAAGATGTTTCAATTCGCTAAGTTTGAAAAGTCCAAAGAGCGCAGACTAGCCACAGAGCTTGATTATTTTGATGGAGTCTACTTATCTCAATATCTCTTTTAATTCTAGTGGTGTGGTTTGAAAAACAAGTATTCAATTCTCACAGCTCCCCTCTCCTGATGAAAATTGTAGAAGAAAAAAATTCATAAACGTAGAAACAAGCATCCACTGACTTAAAGAAACAAAGAGTTAATGCCAATGCATGAATATAGAAAGAAAACTATACCAATTTGGGTTCAAGAGCCATGTAATATTTCAATCACATGGTAGGTGCCATATCATTGCTGAGTGGGACGATTACACCATTATCATGATTACTATTTTGGCAGAAAAAGTAGTTAGAGCCAGTTACAATATCCATTTTTACTTTTCATTATATTTTCTTTTAATTCTGATTAAGTAATATTAATAGAAGTGGATGATACTTCTAACACATGATCTGAATGTGTTAAGCTCAATACAATTTCCATTTCCTCTCTAATTCTCTCTTAATTTCTCATTTATTCTTCCTCTTAATTCTTCTCCTTTCTTCTTCTTATCTACATTGTATTCCCTTTGATACCTTCATTTTGGTATCAATTGGTATCAGAGTCAGGTTAATCTCACACTATGGGATCATGAAAAACTATTAAAACAAATCCTGAAGCAGCTGAATACAATGTCCAAGAGTAATTTGAGGGTTTGGCAGCTCAACAATTGGACCTACACTCTGTTATGAATGAGCGACATCAGGAATTAAGGTTGGACATAGATCGTAGACCAATAGAGGTGATGCGATTAGTCCAATCATTGAAGGACACTATTGATGGAATGTGACTGCACCAACAAGCCAAGGAGAGAGGTGCGGCTTCAAGTTCGATTGAACCACCATCAACTGTTGGTCATGGAATTTTGGGCCCTAATCTGTTTCATGCTTGTAACCATCGTAATCATAATTTACTTTTCCCTCGTTTCAATGCAGAAAATCTGAAAACGTGATTGTATCGGAGAGATCAGTATTTTTCTATAGATAAAACTGTAGTAAACCATAGATTAAGGCTGATAGCAATGAACTTGGAAGATGAGGCTTTAGCTTGGCACCAAGCTTACTTGCGGTGTAGAGTTCCACCTAACGTGCCTGGGTGGGATGAATACTTGAGAGCAATAACTGAAACTTTTGGAGACAATTTTTCTGATCTTATGCTTGAACTTAAGCAACTAAGACAAACTAGAACAGTAAGGGAATTTCGATTTGCATTTAGTAGACTCTTGACGGAATGTAATTTCACTACTGCCCAAGCCATTTCGTGTTTCTTAGGTGGATTGAAGGATGAATTGGTAGGAACTATACTAACGCATGAACCACAAATTTTGTCTAAGGTGTTTAGGTTGGCTAGATTAACTGAAGCTACTCAGCTAGCTAATGCTAGATCTCAAAGAGCATCCGGAGTACAAGGAGGAATTGTTAGGAAGCAACATTAGGAGACACTTGTTGCAATGTCACAACCTACCAATTATAATCAAGGAACTCTATTGAATTCACCATCTTCTATTGGAGGCAGACCTAGGAGAACTATCTCCCTAGCTTAAATGCAAGCAAAGAGGGATCAGGAGTTGTGTTACTTTTGCAATGAGAAGTACAACATTAGTCATAAATGTAATCTCCCTAAGCATTTATTTATGCTAGAAATGGACAGTATCGAGTTAGACAATCTAGAACTTGAACTGAAATCTCCAATTAATGATAACAAGTATGTGAAAGGTGAAACCATAGTCTATGGTGCTACTACTTTGATTTCACTGTGTGCCCTTGCTGGAATTTAGGGTGCGCAAACTATTCATGTGAAGGGTTATAGTGGTAAGAGACCAGTTCAAATATTACTCGATGGAGGTAGTACACATAATTTTATTGATAAAGATTGTGTGAAAAGGTTGGGATGCACTGTTATTCCTACTCCCACGAGCTATGTGAGTTTTGGTAACACTGCTAAGGAGACCACAACTAGCGTCGTTAGGGACTTTGAGTGGATACTGCAGGGCACTGCTTATCTGTCTGACTTAATAGTGTTTCCTATTGGTAGATATGATATTATTCTGGGAGCATTATGGATGAAGACACTAGGTCCAATGACCATTGATTTTACCGAGCTTACTATGTCGTTCAATCACCAATAGAAGAAACATATACTTAAAGTGATGCATGAAGATTGTAGGTTGACCAGTTCCAAAGTTGTGAACAAGTTATCAGGAGATTAGGTTGAATTATTCATGTTACAAATGTTGCAAGTTATGAATGGGGACTCTGTGGGATAGAATTTTGCCCTGCAGTTATCAAAGGAGGAAACCATAGCACCTAAAATTGTTGTTTTACTTAAACAATATCATAAGATATTTTCTGAACCTACAACCTTACCTCCCCTCTAAGGGTCCATTTGATTGTAAGATTCCTTTACAAAATGGAGCTAAACCTGTCAATGTTAGACCTTACAAATACTCATTTATGAAGAAGGATATTATAGAGAAGTTGGTCATCGACAAGCTCCAACAAGGTGTTATTCAATATAGGAACAACCCCTTCTCTTCTCTAGTGGTGGTTGTGGTAAAAAAGATGGAACATGGAGATTATGTGTAGACTATAGGGAGCTTAATCAGTGACAATAAAGGACAAGTTTCCTATCCCTATTATTGATGATCTCTTGTATGATTTGACAGGAGCAAGAGTATTTTCCAAGGTGGATCTGAGATCTGGTTATCACCATATTAGGACGGTAGTTGATAATGTCCCTAAAATTGCTTTCAAAACTCATATGGGTCACTATGACTTCCTAGTTATGCCTTTTGGCTTAACTAATGCACCTTTTACATTCCAATGTTTGATGAATCACATTTTCCAGCAACATTTGAGGAAATTTGTATTAGTATTCTTCGATGACATTTTGATTTATAGCAGGTCATTATCGGATCATACCAACCATTTGAAGTTAGGTTTTGACCTTATGATCAACCGTTAATTGTTGGCAAAGCAATCAAAGTGCGTATTTGGGGCATTTTATATCCTATGAAGGGGTTTCCACTCCCAAAGAAATATCAAGGTTGTTAAGAGTTGGCCTGTTCCTAGTACGCTTAAACAATGTAGGGGTTCTTAGGTCTGGCAGGTTATTATAGAAAATTTATTCAGAGATATGGTTTCATTTTGAGTTACTGAAAAAGGATAATTTCATATGGTCTAATAGTGCTTTTCAAGCCTTTATGGAGTTGAAATCAGCTCTACCTAATTACTCGATTCCATTTGTTGTTGAAACAGCTGCATGTGGTACTGGTATTGGTGTTGTCCTTATGCAACATGACCACCCTATTGCTTTCATTAGCAAGGGTTTATCTGCATGCCATGTTGCTTTATCTGTGTACGAGAAGGAATTATTGGTCTTGGTATTTGCTGTCACCAAGTGGGCCCACTACTTACTTGGTCAACACTTCATTTTTAAAACTCATCACAAATCCTTGAAGTATCTATTGGAGCAAAACCTACGTACATATTTTCAGATTAGGTGGTTGGCTAAACTGTTGCCTTTCGACTTTGAAATTCAGTATAAAAAGGGTAAGAAAAACTCGGTTGTCGATACTTTGTCTAGGATCCAAGGTGCAGAACTTATGTCCATGATGGTGTCTTCAGTACAAGCTGATTTATGAGATGAGATCAAAGCTAGTTGGTCTACGGATCCTACGTTACAGGTCCTTAGTCAATCCTTGCAAGCGCAACCTCATAAGTATTTCACTTGGCTTAATGCACAACCGAGAAGAAAAGGGAAATTAGTTATTGGTGATAATGCTTTCCTTAGGGCCAAAATCTTATCACTATTGAATTCTACTCCTATTGGTGGGCATTCAGGCATTTATTCCACTACTAGGAAGGTCATGACCTACTTTTATTGGAAGGGTATTGTCACACCCCGAACTACCCCCGAGATGCGGACACGGGACCTAGGACCACAAGTGATCCCAACTAACCCTGGCATGATCACGAGCATACTAAAGATAATAAACTGATGCGGAAGCTAAAATATAAATAAAATGAAAAGATGGGGAATACCCATATACTATATAACTGAGATAAATGAAAACTGATGAGTTTAATACAAAGAAGATATTAACTCAATACTAAGCTGAATCTAACTATGTCTGAAAATAGCCTCTAACTGACTAGAAATGTTGGGATAGGCCCCAGCTAAGTCTAGCAAAACTGAAACTAAAGGATTGAAAATACTGAAAAGAAACTCATGACTATTATCCTTGGAGAATGAGGACTCACCACTAATTCTACTGAACTGGAGATCGGGAATCGATCTAAGCGTGATCTGGATGCTGAGAACCTGAACCTACATCACGAGAAGATGTAGCGTAGAGTATGCGTCAGTACTTGAAAGGTACTGAGCATGCAAGATAGAATAAAGGTGAAATAACATATAACTGAACAAAGCACATAAGCAATGATATAATTTGAACATGATATAGATATTGAATACTGAGCTAACTGAATGCAATGACCAATTTATAACATGTTGAGACTGAATACTGATACATGGTCAATGCAATAGAATCTGACTGAACTGTAACCGATAATAAAACCACATGAGCTAAATGTAGAGTCCGATGTATACGCCCCATCGAGAGGACCCAGTACACCTGGCCAAAGGTGGAGAGGCATGCTAGCGTGATCACTGAAATGATGCCCACAGAGGTGACATACAACATACGTGGCTAATAGTTCTGGGAATGTTTGGGTACACTGAACCCTAGTCCAACTCGGTATTATGCTACTCCCAGTGGATTGAGTAATTTACACATTATGACTAAATTTCTGTAAGTTACTGGATAGCTCAAACTGAACAAGCAAACTGAGGATGCAACAATTAAACTGATATTGATGCATTAATAACTGAGGCATGTACAACTGAATAGCTGAAATATCTGACCTAGCATGTGTAATTCAAGAACTAAAGAAATACATAGCTAGGGTTCTGGAATTCATGCAATAAACTGAATATTAACGTACTAATCTGATTTGGATCATTCTAACAGCTAAGAACCCAACAATTCTAACATTCAAGAAACCCTAGGTCTAGTCATAATAAGGGAATCAAGAACTGACTGAAAACTAGGGACCTAATGGGTGAAAGGAACCCACTAGTGAAATCCCACATACCTGGTGATGAATTCCACGGAGAAATCTTTTGATTTTGGGGCTGGAACTAGAGGAAACTTGTTGCGTTCTTGAACTTAGGATTGGTCGCCTCTTTCTCTCCTTTCGCTTCTAATTTTCTAAGTTTTGATTAAAGATCTGACTTGGGTAAGTTCTAGTTATGTTTCTAGGTTTAAACTGACTAAAACCATGAAATTTAGGATTAAAACGACGTAGTTTAAGTGTCAACGAATAAGGAAAAGACCGAAATAACCCTGACTTAAACTACAGACGGACTGACCACGACCACCTTCATGGACCGTGAAAGGGACCACGGACCGTGAAGTCGGTCGTGGTTTGGACTTGGTGACTACTAGCTGAGGGCCTGAGTCCACAAGCCCTATCACGGCCTGTGTGAAAGACCACGGACCGTGAAAGTGTTTGTGGTCTCCACTTGGGCTGTGGTCTGGAGGGACTAGCTAGGGGGCTTACTGGTAAGGCTCCACGGACGCCCCCATGGGTCGTGTGTAGGACCATGGACCATGAAGGTCCTCGTGGTCCTCACTTAAGCGTGGCGGTCTAAGGGGCTGGCTAGGGAGGTTCACTGCCTTAACTCTACGGGCACCACCACGGCCCATCATCAAGACCACGAACCGTGAAAGTACTCGTGGTCTGATGTTTGGGCCTGGTGACTTCCAAGTCAAGACCACGAGCAAGTCTACGGACCCTGGACCCTATCACGGTCCGTGAACCCTGCCGTGGTTCACTGCTTCAGGTATATTTCTGAAATTTCTTTCTGGGTTTGGGTTTCGAGGTGTTACAGGTATTCTATCAGTTATAATTGTTTTTGTGCACAAGTGTGCTATGTGCCAACGGAACAAGTATGATACATCATCTTAAGCCCCTGCCTATACCTTCTTTACCGTGGACAGGTATATGTATGGACTTTATTGAAGGACTCCCTAGATCTAAAGGCAAAATTGTTATTTGGGTAATAGTTGGTAAATTAACAAAGCTGGTCATTTCATTGCCTTATCACATCCCTATAGTGCGCAATCTCTTGCTCGTATCTTCTTGGGTAACATTTTCAAGTTGCATAGTTTCCTGCAACTATAACCCGTGATAGGGATCCTATATTCATTAGCAACTTTTGGAAGGCATTTTTAAGTACTCAGGGGTGTCTTTGCAGACTTCTACAATTTACAATCCTCATACTGATGGACAAACTGAGGTTCTGAATAGGTGTCTTGAAACTTATCTCAGATGTTTCTGTACTGATGCTTTTGCTAATTGGGGTTCTTATCTAGCCTTAGTTAAATGGTGGTACAACTCTAGCCCACATTCTTCTATTCAAACTTCTCCTTTTGAGTTGTTTTATGGCTATCCTCCTCCCTAACATCTTCTATACTTGCCTGGTGACTCTAAATTTGATGTTGTTGAGGATTTTATGTTAAGCAGACAGTTTAAACTCGAGTTGGCTAAGTTTCATTTGCATCGAGCCCAACAAAGGATGAGTGCACAAGCTAATACTCATAAGTCTGATAGGCATTTCCAAGTTGGTGATTGGGTTTATGTTAAACTTCAACCTTATAGACAATCTTCGTTGTGTATTTTTTCATATCACAAACTCACTTCTAGATATTTTGGTCCATATCCCGTTGTGGAGAAGATTGGTGTTGTGGCTTACAAACTCCTTTTCCCTCCTGAGGTGCAAATCCATCCTATCTTCCATACTCTGTCATGAACTTCCCAGTACTATAGTGCATCCTCTTGTCATTGACTTGTCTAGTCCTCATTGCCCTAAGCCTGAATACATCTTGGAGCAACGAATGGTGAAGCATGGTAATAAGACGGTTGCTTAGTGGTTTATCCAGTGGTTTGGCCTTTATCAATCTTATGCAACTTGGGAACTGGCTTCTACATTGTAGACTAGGTTTCCTTCTATCACCCTTGTGGACAAGGGTGTTGTTTCACAGGGGGTATTGATACCAATTTGGGTTCAAGAGCCATGTAATACTTCAATCACATGGCAGGTGCCACATCATTGCTAAGCTGGACAATCACACCATTAGCCTAATCACTATTTTTGCGGGAAAAGTAGTTGGAGCCAATTACTGTGTCCATTTTTACAGTTCATTGTATTTTCCTTTAATTCTGATTAAGTAGTATTAATAGGAGTGGATGATACTTGTAAGGCATGATTTGAATGTGTTAGCTCAATACAATTTCCATTTCCTCTCTAATTCTCTCTCAATTTCTCGTATGTTCTTCCTCTTCCTCTTAATTCTTCTTCTTATTTGCAATTTATTCCCTTGATACCTTCATTTTGATATCAGAAAATTCCCAGGATCTCAGCTCACAGCACAAATGATTTCTAACATAAGACTAAGAGACTTCAAGTATCAAAATTTACTAAAGCTCTTGTCGTTATGTAAGTTCAACCGTCTTGACAAGACAAAACCATAATAGAGTCATTTTTACCCAGAAATTCAAGGTGAAGGTAAAATCTGATTCAACTGAATCCCATATCAGAACCATTTAGATAGACAAATTCACTATGTCGGCGTTTTTGCCTATCATACATTGCATTAGATCTTTGTCGTAATATCATGTTAAAGTGCAGAAACAAGTAACAACCCATGTTGATTTATTAAGCAAATAAATCTACAGCATACTTTTCAATCCAAAGCTTTCTTTCAACATCTGGAGCTCCATGCACTTGTGTAAGGCTGAAAGGCTGCTTCCAATACCCTACTTATGAACCATCTGGTAGGTCAGTTTAACAACTGCTTAAATGGCAAAAAGTAGAGCCAGCAAAAATTGAAATCAGATCCATTTCAATGTTGAGAGTAGGCTGACTATTCTACCGTGCAGTTCAATCCATTGACATATAGGAATCGTCAAATGGATCTTTGGAAAGCTGGATTTCCTGAAAGCTACCACCACTGTGACCATTCGCAACCAAAGTATGAATGTGTGGATTGAATAGATGTTGTTTCAGCTTGCCAGTGTTCAGTGGACTCAAATGGCAAACTCTGAGGAATTGCATGCATCACCTGCTCCGGTATGATGATCTGGTTTACATGCGTGGAGTGGCCAATTGAAATAAATTCATTCTCATTTGACAGAAGAGAGAGAGCACGAGGTAGTTCTGGCGCCACACCCATATTTAGAGAGAACGTGGTCTCCTTGACACCTGATAGAGAAATCAAAGGGTTTTTGATTTGATAATCAAACAATCGTAGAAATAAAAGTAATAACATTGTGTAATTTTAAATAACTTGGTGCCTCGGGTGAATATAATTATCTAGCATTTCAAGTTACTTTTGAGAACACATATGAACGTAAGAGAACTCTCAGAAAACTGATTAAAGACAGCTCCTTAAACTTTATAGCATAGCATTTCTACATCCTTTTCTCCTAATTGCTCTTAGAAGCCTTTACAAAGGTAACTTGGCCAATCATAAAAGAAAACAAAATAAATTGGATTCAAGTACGTTAGTCCTATTATACTGACAAGGGGCAGAAAATTCTACTGCTAACAGCATTTTATAACTGGTCAACATGTAATCTCAATATTATTGTACCATTAATGAGAAGAAACCTGATATTATATCTTCTTTACTCCGATCAGCAACATATCAATGCTGGAGGCAAATTGCCTAAGAAATCAAATGCTCAAGCATCTCCTGTCACTCATCTCCAAACTCCCATCAAACAAAGCTAAACAAAAATTTTGTCCTATCATTTCTGTAGCTTGCCCAAGTGTTTTCAATCAGAACTAAGAAGAAAGGTAAATGTCCACATTTTTGGCTGCCTGCACATTGTTTCCTCGACTGATGAAAGAAACTATACATTCTAAGTGTGCCTGATAGAGTATTTACATCCCATCAAATGGAAAGTAACAAGATTAGCCTAACCTTTCTTTTCAAGTGGCATTAGGCCAACTTACTTACACTTCGTTTAATCCACAGGCCACCTAGAACTCTCTACCAACACACATAATCGATAACTTTGTCAACCAAAGTTTGCACATATAGGACAAATTCACCCAGTGTGCCTCTCTTGTATTTGAACCATGGTCTCCAGAGCCAAAATTGTCACTCCAGTTTTTTGACTGTCGGGCTACCCCCTTGGCGTGTACCAGCACTAGATACTTAGTACCTTCAAATAAACTTGACACGTTTACTTATAGCTATATTGTAAAGAAGCAAACCTTTTTATCCCATAATTTTTTACAAGCTTAGTGCATATTCCTTGTATAACAGATGCTACTGAACACTTCACTTCTTTTTGTCAGTGCTTACAATCTGTAATTCAAGATAACTAACCTAACCATCATCTCAAACTTTCTTGGCTAAGAACCTTTTGGTGGTTTTAGGCAACAGCTCTATGCTGTCACCTAAATCTTTCAATTTTCCAAGGTACTATGTGCGAGAGAGAGAAAATAAGTCATGATCCACAACCACTGCATACTTCTATTAGTTTTTGATGCATTCAAGTTTAGTTCTTACAAATGAATTGATCATCCAACAACAAACTGGTTAGACCGTCTGTGTAACGACTATCATAGTCGTTTTGAGTTTTCTGCATATCCTGTTTTTTAACCCACTCCATAGCTTCAGTATATCATTTGTGACTTGTGGGGATGGGTGACATGATTACCGAAGTGATCGGATGAATATTGGATGATATTTTCAATTTTGAAGGTCTAAAGTTTGACCAAAGTCAATTTTCTAGGTTAACAAGTGCAGGTTCAAATTCTAACAGTTCGGTTAGGTCTGGAAAGGTGATTTTTGACTTAATTGGGTGGTTGGTACGGATCCCGAAATGTTCGGGAGTGATTTGATTATTGGTTGGATTAATGAGTTTTAAAAAAGTTAAGGCTGTTAAAAAGTTTTAAGGTTTGGGATCGGTATTGCACGCCTGCATAACAATATCATTGAGATTGGAGTTGCAGGCATGCACATATATATATATGGATCGGAGTTGCACACCTCTTCATGTATTATTTAATAATATTTATGGATCGGAGTTGCACGCCTGCACAGTAGATAGACCTCATGTGTCCTCCATGGGTCCTGACTATCGGACAGAGAAAGCGGGTGCATACGTAGCACATGCATTGCATTCATCTCATCATCTTTACATAATGTGTTGATTTGTGAATATGAAATGGCTTAGTGTTAATGAATGTGAATTATTTTCCTCTTTGTTGTCTGATTTGACCCAAATAGATGGTGTGCTATAGTTTGTATTTACTGTGGAAATCGCAGATTTTAGCTGGATTCGGTATTGTTTATGAACTGATTTGATGTTGTCTTTAACTGCTAGTCTGCCGGTTTTATTCTGATATTTTTGCCCAAGTGTTGAAGGAACAGTGTAGGACTGATCCTCACCATTGCTTCTTTTAAAAGTCGGTCAACAATGCTGCTGAGTACATGTGATCTTTTGTACTCACCGTTGCTTCCTGCACCTCTATTGTGCAGGTTCCGAGCCCAGTACTAGCACTAGGTGATCCTCACATCAAGTTGGTGTTCATTGATGTCTTTGTAGGTAGCTGCTTAGCTGTTCTGCAGCATCCAAACTTCCATTTCTTTTGTGTTTTTCCTGTCTTAACTTTCAAGCAGTGTAGTAATTTTGGATCTTATTGGTATATCTTAGAGGCTTGTACTCATGTCACCAGATTTTGGGGTTGCAAACTGTTTTATTTCACATTTCAGTTTTGATCTATGAAAGCTTAATGTTAAGACTTTACTTCCGCTACTTATTTACTTTTATAGGGTTGGCTTACCTATCGGTGGATTAGGATACGTGCCATCACGACCTCGGTTTTGGGTCGTGATAATTTATAAGCATAATACATAAATATGTCCTTTAACTTGGCTTCAAATTACATTTATGCCCTTCAACTTTGAGTGTGCACAAGTAGACACTTAAACTTGTATAAAATTGAACAAATAGACACACATGTCCTACATGGCATCCTACATGTCATTTTTTGTCCTACATGGTGTCCTACGTGTATTGTGCCACGTTGGACTCATGTGTCTACTTGTTCAAGTTTATACAAGTTTAAGTGCCTACTTGTGCATAGAGCTGTCAAAATGGGCTTGGCCCGCTAGGCCGGCCCAACCCAACCCATGAATTAGATGGGGTTGGGTTCAATTTTTTCAGCCCATTTAGGAACGAGGCCTTTTAGCCCAGCCTCATTTGGCCTGTTGGCCTCGTAGGCCCAACTCACAAGCCCAAAGGCCGGCTGTGAATTTTAAAAATATTTATTATATATATATTTTAAGTAGTATTTTACTTGTTAAGATTTTGTTAATAAATAATTTTAAAATACCAATATAAAATCAAGACTATATTTTTTACATATCTTTTACATTTTAGGGCCATTAGCTCACTAAATTTTCTTATTAGCCCAAGACCATTACTCCATTATAACTAAGAATCTTTGACCTCTTTTACTTTTATTTTTATGCCTAATTTTTCACTTCTCCTTTATTGTCTTGTTTATGAAAATAGTGATCATGTAATGTTTTTTGCTCGGATGAAACTTATGAATGTTGTATCTTGGCTATTATGTATTTGTTTTGTAAATATTCACTGAAGTATGTGTAATTCGTCAACGTTTGTATTCTTTCTAATAGGAAAATGTTATCCGTTTTTTGGTTGAAGTCCCAACCCGTGGCCCGCTTAGGATTGGGTTGGGCTGCTATTTTATAAGCCCTTCAATTAAAAGGGTCAGCCCGTCCCAACCCATTTAACTCTCTAGCCCGTTAGGGTTGGGTTGGACCAACCCATTTTGATAGCTCTACTTGTGCATACCCAAAGTTGAAGGGCATAAATGTGAAATGAGGCCAAGTTAAAGGGCACATTTATGTATTATGCCTAATTTATATTCAGCTTCAACCATTATTTTAGGTCTCAGTAACAAAACAACTTGGATAATTTGTACTTGAACCCTTGAGAGTCTAGTAAGATTAGGCTTTTTGAAAGAAATGAAGGATCACAACCAGAAATCAGGCAACAACAATAATTTCTATCATATGCAGAACCACTCTTAATAACCCAACATACAAGGGTTTCCTACGGCATAAAGGTAAAGCTTTCAATAAGGTATTCCTATGTCACTATCAAATATATTTCAGTTCCAAGAAAAAGAATGTGCAGAATATAAAATTTATCCAATAGGTTCATCAAGAAGTTTCAGTACTCTTGCAAGCCATGTGATTATTAATGCAAATATCAGTTGTTATACTAAGATATCATGCAGCCACTGAAAGATCACTACTAATAATTCAATGACTTGATGGATATCTTTAGAGGGAACTAGCCTTACCAACACAAAAGTAGAGATCTTTCCTACTCAAATCAAGAGAAGAGAAGAGTAACGATGGAAGTTCATGCACAACAAGAACTACAACAGAACTTAAAATGAAAACTATTGTAGGGTGGGGTTCCTTGGTATCGAAACAAACCTTGACTTAAGACCTCAGCTGTCGTGCCATTGGACACCGAGTACAAGTCAGATGCATTGGTCCGCATTTCAGTGGTCCCTGAAAGCTTGACTTCCCCCACAATTGATTGCCCATTAATACTGTCAGCTTTGTAGGGCTTTAAAGTTAACCCTCTTGTTAATGTGAACTTGGAAACTTCAGAGGTTTCCCAGGTAGAATCTGCAGTAGGTTTAGAGTGAACAAGGGGGTCATTGTTGAACACAAGATTCATCGATTGCCTATTATCTGTAAACGTATAAGCACATGAAATGGTAGTGGGTAAGCACAACACAAAAACAATGTAAGAAATGTGTTTCAATTAGATGATAATTGATAAGGTAGAAACCTGAAAATAAAATGTTCTAATTAGCTCCCTACCCCCACACCCATCACCAATGGTGAAGCTATACTTGGCCAAGGAGAGTCAATTGACAACCCTTTGCTGAAAAATTACATGCAGAATGGTAAAAAAAAATAAAATTCTACGTACATATACTGTATGTTAGAATCCCCCTGATTTCATTAATATTTTGAAAATTTTGACTCCGCCGTTGCAGTCACCACAACCTCCACGCTTCATGCACCACCATCCATCACCAGAGAAAGAAAGGTATAATAGGACAACAGAACTAGAAAAATGCAAAAAGAGGTGAACTAAAAGTTGGATGAACCTTCACCACAGAACATGTCCAAAGAAACACAACAGAGAAAGATACTTGCAGAAGACCTAAAGAAAAAGTCATATTCCATGTCACTATAAGCTTGATTGACAGAAGCAGCATATCCAATCTCACCTGTAGTAACTCATGGGCTTACTTTCCAAAAGAAAATTGTTCGAGCATAAATACTTTTATAGGTACGCGTATATCTTAAAATGTATGGATTAAAGCAAACCAATGCCATAGAAATTGGTTGTTTGCACCAGAAAAAGAATTTCTTATAGAAACATTGACAATCAATCACATTCGTGTCCATAATAAAAATTAGTCTTCTCATTTTGAATGCTCATTACTTTTACATTTCAAAAGAAAAGAAGCTGAATCTTAACATAGGCATCATACCATAAAACAACGAAGAAAGCCTAGTTTCCTGCTGTGGCTTGCGGCGGCGTGCATTGTGATCAGAAAGCCTTCTGCGACAGCTTCGCTTGTTTTCATCAAAATCAGACAAGCTATGGAACCTTCAGTGGGAGAAAAAAAAGGAATGAGCCATTATGATCTCAAATATGCATAAGGACTGAGGACATATTAAAGACCCAAAAATGCCATAAGAAGCATACATCCAGAAGAACAAGTTGTTATTAACTAACAGAAACATGTAAGTAGAAGATATGCCTGCCAAATGAGGTTTACCTGCTACACTGCTGACAAAAGCGTCTCTCGACACCTAGTATGATGACCTTTGGGCATTTGGAATGAGTGTGACAAACTCGATGTTTTCGGTGATATTCTTTAGCTGAAGAGAGATCAAGATTGCAGGCGTCAACCTGACAGTGCGGAATTAGTGGATTGTGAGTAGAGAATTTTGTTTTCTTTGGTGCAATAGGAGATGATATAGGGGAGATGGAGAAGGACGGGAGCTCAACACTGCTTTCATCACTGTTGCTTTCGAATGTTCGCTTGCCAAGTTTGAAAGGTCCATCATAGGCGTCCATGGGTGGTGAAGTTGTAGATAGCTCAACTATGGACTTCTCCACATGAAAAGTGAAGTTGGATGGTTTGGAGTCAGAAGTAGGGTCCACGTCATCAAAGTCATAAACACCAACAGTGTCAAAACCTGAGAAATTGAAAGATCCCGAATCTGTTTTGGGATCCTTTGAACCAAACATCATCCATTTTACATTGCACTCCATAGAAGAAATAGCAATCAACTAAAAAGAAGAAAAAACATGAGTAATTGCAAAATTGTCGGTTATCCCCAAAGCAAATAAAGACAACAACAAAGAATGGTTGACTAAGAGAGGAAGGAATAAGTCCATAACTACAACCATTCAAAAAAAGACTTGTCAAAAAGGATATCATTAATTAACACCACTACATCCTTTTCAGTCACCTAATTATTAAGTTTCCATCAGGATAATAATGAGCCTGATTGTGACTCTCCATTTATCAGCAAACAAAAACCCCTCCCTTTAAAATATCAAACCGCACACAAGAATCTACAATTTGCCGACAAGCCCTACTTCATCCACACCCATCTTCGCTTTCACCCCAACTTAACTTGGAATCAAATCTTTATACTATCGTTTACGAGGTCAGCTTGCAAAACAGCACAGTTAACGCGCCAAAACTTTGCATCCACACAAAATCCCTATTAATGTTTTATTTTTTATTATTATGATAATAAATTTTTTAGGGAAAATGCATGAGTAGCCCAACCTATGTCCAAAATCTCCGAGACACACTTAACATTTACTAAGATCCTACTATCCACGAACTTATTTTTTAATTAATTTTCTACCCCTTTTCGGCCTACGTGGCACTATGCTTGAAAAAATTGTCAACATGCGTTGGGCCCACAAGATAGTACCACATAGGCCCAAAAGGGGTAGAAAATTATATATAAAATAAGTTCGGGGTAATAGGACCTTAGTAAATGTTAGATGTGTCTCATAATTTTTTTTTGGCATAGGTTGGGGGTACTTATGCATTTTCCCTATAATGGTTTGGTTTTGAGTTACTGGTGGACTCAGGAATATTATTTTTTTTATAATTGGTAACATGTTAGGAGTAAATTTTTTAAACCACTAACTAATAATCTCTTTTATTCCTTATATGTTATATTTGAATTCAATTTTTATTATATATTTTTCTCTTTAAGATTTTTATTCCTCTTTCATATTTAGAAAGATAAATTTTAATGTTGTTCATATTTGACTTTTAAGTACTCCTTCGTATTAAAATAAATTACCTCATTTATTACAATATGTCTTCTTAAGAGATTTTCTCGATTTCTTTTGCTCGATGTTGTTGAGGGAAAATCATTAGTTATCCTTTTTAACTTGAAAGCAAGGAAACTAAAGCAAAATATAATTTCAATAAGTCATTGTCAAACTAAAACTATCAAGGAAGCTCTACTTTGTAAAATACACATGCATTAATTTATTAAAATCTAATTAAAAATAAAATAAACAAATGTTGAACAAATTTATTAAAAATTATTCATGCAAAAAATTACAAAAATTATTGGAGAGACATACCGCATACCTCATTTGTATTGGCCAATTTCTACTAAAAGTTCTATTCAACAGTCTACAAAAGCATCACCTCTTGTTTATACCTGAAATTAAAAAATTACATCATAAGTTCATAAAACAAAATTTTAGCAGTATATTTTCATGTGAGAGATCAAACACTTAAACATCAATTTAAGAATATAATTTGAATGATAGCAAAAAATGAAGAAACTAAATGTAAAGAAATGCTTGAAAGAACATATGATAAGAGCTTTATGCTCTCTAAATCAAGTTCAAAGTACAGTATTGTCATTAGAAGACAACGTGTAAGAGAAAAAAAAATGCTTGAAAGAACAAATGATAAGAGTTTTATGCTCTCTAAACCAAATTCAAATGTACAATATTTTCACTAGAAGACAATGTGTAAGAGAAAACATGCATGAGGAATAAAACAAATATGGATTGTTGGAAATATATGTCAGTTTCTTTTAAAAGATTATTATTAATGAATAATTGTCTTTTCATCTGCTTTCATATTTAGAATTGTAATTTATTGTGACAATGATGTTGCTTAAAATAGTATAATGGTGATAGTAATTGAAGAGAGACATGTATATTACAGTTTTTTGTACAAAAATGTTACTGTAACTTATAGGTATAGTGATTTCTTGAAGAGTTAAAAAGTCATTCAACTTTAATGGCTTCACACTTATAGAATACTAATTAATTAATTAATAATAATAATAATATGATAATGATAATTAAAAAATTGAAGGGCATTTTCGTAATCCAACTTTAGACTAAGCACCTTCCCACTTATAATATAATATGATTATATGATATGATGATTAAAATACTCCAAAAGTATCTATAATCATTTAAAATTTATTAAATATAAATTTATAAAATGATTCGAGTAATATTAAATTTATGAATATATTAGTTCAAATAAATATTTTGGATTAATATAATTGAGCCAATTATTTAATTCTAATAAATATGAATTTTATTAAAATCCAATTTAATTGATTTGAGCTACAATAGATGAGCCCAATTTGCTAACCCCAAATTCATCTCATCCTAGAGGCCCATTTTTTTGGTGTCACGTGGCAAATGATGTGGCATGCCAAGTCAAACAAGAAGCCAATAGGATTATGACATGTCTGAAGTCCATATGCCATGTCACTTAAATCTGATTGGCCGAAGGGAATCCTGTTCCAATCGTAACTCCTCTATTCTAAAATTTTAAATAGGGGTCCTCATAATTTAGAATAGGGACCAAAAATTCTAAACAAGAAGCTAGAGAAAGTCTGTGGTACAAACGCCATAAAATTCTCTATCAGCTACAAGTTTAAGAATTCAAGCATTCAAGTTCAAGAACGATCAAGATCAAGACCATCAAATTCAAGAACAAGCTCGAAGCCCTTGAATTCAAGTAAAGGTCAAGATCAAGATAAAGTTCAAGTTCAAGTTCATTAAAGATTCAAGAACAAGCTTTAAAACCCTTGAATCCAAGATCAAGTTCAAGACAAATTCAAGATTAAGCTCAAGTGCCCTTGAATTTATATTTGAAAAGACGAATATAGAGGAATAATAGGTATTGTAACACTCACACTTTGAAATAATAAATACTATTGTTGCGATATTTTTCCTTTCTTGCTTACTGTTTTCTCAACGTGAATTTTATTGTCTACAAATTCTGGCACGCCCAGTGGAACAATCTCTATCTCTCATCTCAACTTTTTAAGCATTAAAGAATATCGAGATGACTTCCTAGAAGGTTAACTTTCAATCAACTGCCTCTAAAGCCACTAGCTCCAAATTCTCTACTGAAGTTGAAGAAATTCTTGGTGTTACCTTTGGAAGTTTCGGAGCTGTTACGAGGAGCAAGGCTGCTACCCTAGGACAACAAACACTTCAAGTGTCGTCTGCATCAACTCCTGTTTTTGGGTCTTTGACTCCAAAAGGAGCAAGTTTATCCACAAATGCTTTAGAAGGAGGAAATAGTGTTGTTGAAAAGATTAAGAAAACATTGGATCTACTTGAGCAATTTGGTTCTAAGAAATCTACCACTAAGAAGAACTATGATTCAATCAACGAATCATCTCCACATGCATCGGGTAACATGAGTCCACTGAAGATCGACTTACGTGACAATACATGCTTCTCTCCTACATATCCAATGATCATGCAAACAATGGTGATGACTGCTTCTTCCCCTGAGGAACAACTTGCAAATCTGACGGAGTTGGTTGAACGATTGACAAAGCATATACAACACCAAGAATCTCGAATCGATAAGTTGATGGATGTTGTGTAGCCATCTGAGCCTCTAATTTCTGTACTCTGGCCAACGGGACAACGACAGTTCCTAACGGTGGTGTATACCGGGATGAGCTAGGAGGTCGGGACAGTATCGATGTGATCTGGTATAATGGGGTCACCACCCTGTGCCTGCCCTACCGTGTCTGCAGGATCTGCGCCCAAGGGAGGTACCTCAACCTGGGGCTCTCTGCGAGGTGCCGCCACATTTGTCTCATTTCGAATGAGGCCTATATCCAAAGTCTCTGTAGGGTGGATCAACCTATCACAATGCCAGATCGGCACTCCAGAGTCCCTGCACAATTGGAAAATCAAACATGGAAAAGGGGTAAGTAGTGGAGGTCTTGAATTCCCTCTCGTGAATCTCTGCCAACAACATGTGGGCAAAGTCAATCTCCAATCCTGCTACTAATGCTACAACCATGACCGCTCTGTCCCATGTGAGTTGGTTGTTAGCTTTTGTAGGCGACACCCTATTACGCACTAACAACCAGTAGAACTTGGCCACAAAATTTAATGTGGCCTTTTGGATACCCAATCGTGGTGTGGCGACCCGCTCCGCACGCTCGCCATCTGCAGTAATGTATTTAGCCAACCATAGTATAACAGTCTATCGCTGCTCTGCATTTTTCTGGAAAGTGCCGCTCAGCACGATGTCCCATCTGTAATCAAACTCCGCTGTGTTTAGTGACCACGAGTTACTCGTGGTAGGACCATAAAGAAAGCGACTGATGGTGGCATGTGATATGTCCATCGGGCAACCTCAGACCATAGTGGAAGTGAGAGGATCATGGGCTATGGGCTTTTTGACTGCTTGGAGATCGAACCACGGAGAGTGGCAGCATAGGAGACGTAGAACTCCCGCACAATCTCCTCGCTATAAGTCCTTGGGTTTCGAGCCATCCAGTCACACTTGTGAAGGTTAAAAAGCTGGTGGATGTCAAGGACAGTGTGCAAGCTCCCCGTGAGGACTCTGCGCTCCTCTATAATAAGTCGGGCCATCTTCTCTTTGTCATTTTTCATCTTGGCATCCCGATAAATTTGCCATTGGCTCTCAACACACCATTTGTTTGGCTCGCCGACCACTGGAGTAGGATCCTCATTCCTTGGTGGTGGTACTGACTCTGAGCTAGTGGCCTTATCAGACGAGGCTGCTTGTTCATTCTGGCCGGACCCTGTGGCTGATTTAGCATTAGACCCCGATGCATGGGCAAATTCGGAGCCTGAAGTATGGCTGGACTCAGAGCCCGAAGCATGGGCAGATTCGGAGCCGGACGTAGAACCAGCCTCAGAATCGGAAGCAAAACCAGCCGGTGACCCGATCAGTATGTTCTCCTCATCAGACTGGGAGACAGTGACTACGTCGGTGACCACCTACCGAGACGTATTCTGGGTAGCTCGAGGTGCTGTAGGGGATGTCCTCGTGGCTGGTGAAACATATGCTAGATCCTTTTCTGTGTCCGTGTCTTCATCGATTAACCTAAAGCTAGGAGCAACAGATTTTGACTTGCCCTGTTTTGTATAGGTGACTAGCTTCTTGGGTGCCATCGTACCTGTGGAAGCGTTATTAGTGCCAAAGCTTACTACAAACACACTTGAAAATTTTTTAGAACTAGAAATAAACAGCAACTTCTAGAACTAGAAATAGACTGATCTACTGTCCGTGGAACCCTTCCGTGGATCAGAGGACCAACAATATTGGTCGCAGATGGAAACCACAGAGGTACAGAACGGTCCGTAGATTGATTTACGGACCGTAGTCCACATCTGTGGTTTCGCACTTGGTGAAATTTTCAAGTGCATCCAACCACGAACCTAATCTACGGTCCGTAGATTGATCTACGGTCCATAGACAGGGTATCGTGGATGTGATCTATGCCAGGTTTCAACCATTCTTTATTTTCAAGCCCACATGTTTTACCATTTTCAACAGTATCCTAGTGTAACCATGCATTTCAACATTTAATCATGCTAGTTCATCATTCTAAGGGTTCCAATTACTCAATTTGATAATTATTTCATACAAGATTCGGACCCCTAAGTCAAAACTTACATATAAACTAGCATTAAGACAGGTTTAACACACTATCAAGGCGACACAATCACAATCATCGTCCCAAGGGTTTTAGTACTTAAATTTTAGCATGTAATTACATAAACTTAATTACCCAAGGTCAAAACCCAATCCCTGACTTTCGGTAATCTATCAATGAATCAAAATTCAAAGTGAGGAGAAAGTCTATTACTTTACAGCAACGGGAATGGGGTGATTGTGTGATGACAGATGCTTTCAAGGCCACAAACCACCTCTTCGTTACTAATCCAAACATCAGACCCTTTTGTGGAATATGGAATGAGTAGTATTCGGAATGGAAAGGAATTGTGGGAATTATGGGGGAATGGAAGGGATGATTTTATGGGGGAGTTATGGAGTGATTTAGGGGAGTTGAAGTGTTTGAAATGGTTGGAGAGTGAATGGAAGGAAGTGAAAATGATTTCAAATTAGGGAAATTTTAAATAAGGGGGTCCGGGTCGGGTAAGATAGAATTAGGGTTTTGGACCCATGAGACCCCCTCTACGGTCCGTGGGTAGATCTACAGTCCGTAGATTGGGACCGTAGATCGCTCTTACACTTAGAAAAGTTTAGAGGCTTACCTGGGATCTACGGACACCATTCACGGTCTGTGAATGGATCGACGGACCGTCGATGGGGTCCGTAGACCTCTGCACCGTTGCGGCACGACGCATGCCTCTTGATTACTCAGACTTCATCAAGATGATAGGCCTCCACAACTTCTTGCACACTTTCTGCGTTTCCCAGATAGATCTTGATCCTTTGCCCGTTAACCATGAACCTTGTTCCGTCACTGTTCTCAAGCTCAATCGCTCCATGGGGAAGCACTTTTGTGAGAAAAAATGGCCTGGTCCATTTGGATTTGAGTTTTCCCGGAAACAAGCGCAACCTAGAGTTGAATAGAAGCACAAGATCACCCACAACAAATTCTCGCTTTTCAATTCTTTGATCATGATACCTCTTCATCTTCTCTTTGTGCAAGGCTGAACTTTCATAAGCTTTTAGGCGAAACTCATCAAGCATATTCAAGTCATTCATTCTTTGATTTGATGCGGCGCCCAATCCAAATTTAGCTTTTTCATCGCCCACAAAGCCTTATGCTCTAGCTCTACCGGTAAATGGCAAGATTTCCCATATACAAGTTGGTAAGGAGACATACCTATGGTAGTCTTGTATGCAGTGCGATAAGCCCACAGAGCATCATCAAGCTTCCTTGACCAATCCGTTCTATTAGCATTCATAGTCTTTGCCAAAATCTGTTTGATTTCTTTGTTGGACACTTCAACTTGCCCACTAGTCTGGGGATGGTAAGGAGTGACTACATTGTGGCGGACACCATATTTCTCAAGTAGTGCCTTGAACAACTTATTACAAAAGTGGGAACCTCCATCGCTGATAATCGCCCTCGGTGTACCAAATCTGGAGAAGATATTCTTTTTCAAGAATGCGGTGACACTTTTACCTTCATTGTTGGGGAGCACAACTGCTTCCACCCACTTCGATACATAATCAACCACAACAAGAATATACTTCATCCCATGTGAACTCACAAATGGACCCATAAAATCAATGCCC
>JAJOOR010028232.1:0-19194 GCA_036250505.1 Solanum acaule | reverse complement strand
ATGGGAAACCATTCCCCCCCCCCCCCCCCCCCCCCTTACTATTTTTGATCTCCTGCTACAGCGAGAGATTTCTCGCCACAACAAACCCGCCTCAGAGCGAGGGTTGCTACCCTGGCGGGGTCAGGCAGTGTAAATTAGGATGTGATTCTTTTTCGGGGGTTGCATTATGCCCCTAACCGATCCTTTAAAGTATAGAACCTGTCATGAATCATACTTGAAAAACCATCCCCATCCATAAATTGTAATGGACCAAGTTGTTAGTTAAAAATACTTTGAGGCAGGGTGCGTAATGATACGTGTACTACTCATTCGGGGATGAACAAGGAGAAAATTGGTATTTATTGTAACGGCCCGAATCGTTATTATTTAGGAAGAGCAAATACGGCGGACCAGATGCCGCTAGGGCGACGGCGGCAAGGTGGGGTAAGCTGGCACGAGAGCGAGATAGGCAAGACAAAATGTAAATAACGTGAAATCTTATTTTCTTTTTCTTCCTAAAATACCTAATTTAGACGTAAACCACCCTAGAAACCCTCAAAAAGCTGCTCTAAGCTTGGGAAGGAAGGAGAAGGAGATTTTTAGCATAAGGAAGTCGAGGGATTGTGGATTTACGATCAACATCACCGTCACGAAGTCTGAAAGCAAGAATCGAAGCCAAAAACACCATGCAACTGCTTAGCACCCAGGTAGGCTAGGTTTTATTAATTAAGTAATCATAAATCTATGCTCACCGTGTAATATAATGTAAATAAATGGTAGGATTTATGTGTAGGCCTTCGTGCACCGAACAAAAGATGATTAATCATAGGAAGAAGCCTTAGGTGCTGAACTAGGGCTAAGTTGGTCGAATTATTGTTAAGTGATATATGTCGATGAATACTTCATTATGATGGTTATGATTTCATGATTAGGAGATATATGTTGTTCTTGCTTCATGATAATACATGTATGTATGCAATGTTGCATTATTGGCCACACTATTTGTAATGAGATAGACGAATGATGAATGTCATAAATCACGACTTGATTTTATGATTATGAGAATGTACTTGTGATTGTGATTGTGGCTTATTGAATGGATCGGGTGTTGCGTTCCGACACACTAACTTGGGTCGGTTGCCACGTTTCGGCATAATTATAGGATCAATTGCCACGTTCCAGCATAAACATTAGATTGGGTACCACGTTCCAGTATGCTAACAGTTTGGGTTTGTGTTTCATGAGAGGACCAATGACTTGACTTAATTGTGTATTTTGACGATTGTGAAATTGAACATGGTTCGTAATAATAAATGATATTGTAATTCCTCGGAGTAGTTATATGGTTATGAGGACTTATATCTGATTGTTCTTTTGTGTTGAGTGAACTTGTTGTGTATCGTGTTGTTGAATGAATCGGGAAGGCCAAGGGTTTAAGGGTCGTAATAATTGAGGGTAAGGACTGACTGTGTGTTGTAAGGGCGAGAACGTGATGTAATTACTTAGGTGGATTTCACCTTGGAGGAAGGAATTTGTGGTTGGTAGTTAGAAAGCTTAATGTAATGTGTCATGTGGCAAGGGCAAGGTAACATAAAAGAGAAAGTAAGGGTGTGTCGTGGGTGGTTAGTCGGAATGCTTGTAGTTATGTTTGTGGACTCTCATATGTGTTTAAATGGTTAGGCTAGGATCAAGAACCTAGTAAGTAGGTTGACTGAGAAGGTGGTTAGTAGTAAGGGTGCTAGTGTAATTCTAAGGTATTCCAGAGGGGGTAAAGGTGGAGAAGCGAGTGGTTTATTGCATATTTGTGATAGTTGATTTCTTATGTTATGCGGTGGGCGTCGGGTTGATCGATGATGCCTACCAGTATGTGTGGTTTGTACTGATACTACTCTTGCTATGCCTATTTGGCATATACTGGTTACAAGTTGGTGATGTTTCATTAGATGAAGACGAAGAATTCTCCAGCAGCTTCTACTTTACCTTCCGCATGGTGGGAGTTGTGTATTTTCATTATTATGTCATGTCGTACTCTTGGTAGCTCTTGTACCTGTTTAGACTAGATCCTTGGGGGTTTGTTAAAGAAGGTTTTCATTTATAAAAACACTATGATTTCATTTATCTCTATTTTTTGTTAATTTTCTGCATGTTTAAACTATTGGGATATGAGGGTTCTCTTACTTAGGTGTTAGAGTGGGTGCCCACACGGCCTGGTGGATTGGGTCGTGACAATTGATGTGTAATAACACTTGCTTTTCAAAATTGTTTAGAGGGATAATAGGACGTTTGCATAGTTAAGATATCTTTTTAAAAATTCGGGTCAACTTCAAATGTTACTTTATATCTTTTCTCTTTTTAAAATAGATATCGTGATATGTATTTGAAAAAAATGAATGAGTATGATGATTCAATTAAGGCCACGTTTTAATCATGACTAAAATAATATACAATATATTTTCATATATATTTGCTTTCAAAGAAAGTTGACAATCCTTCGTTTCTAGCAAATTGTATTAAGAGTGTGTGAAAATTTATAAAAAATAACTTCTAACATAATCTTGTAAGAATCTTTATATTCAATCCTAACATTGTTATGTAAGTAAGGAAGATGATGAAAGATGGCAATTTTCAGATTACTCATTTTATTTTGGAGAAGGAAATAGTGTGGCTGATGCACTGGCCAATACAAGAGTAGTGAAGGAGAAACATGGAGGTTTTTTTTACTTGTAAGTCTTTTCTTTACCCAAACAAGTTAAAGTTAAACTGAAGAATAATGAAGATGCATGGTCTTCCGAATATCAAAATTATAGTTAGGAAAGGACACTTTAATTTCCAGACATGATTCATAGGAGCCTACTCTATATACATGTAATTATTATCCCTCGGGAACAAGTTGCTCAAAATATTTTTTACGACTATATTGCTATAGATAGGGATATCTTATATAACCTATGCATTGGGCCTTTTTTGTACAAGGATGAAATTTTCATTGTCATTATTCTACATAGGGGAGACGATCATATTCCAACTCGTGTAAATTTTTTTACTTAAGATATAAACTGGTAAGGGTCTACCTAATCCCAAAGGTAATTTATTTAAAAAGTAAATAAATTTAGATATATGATTCGTTATAAAAAATTATAAACACACATGTCATTCATTAATGATAAAGATCAAAGGAGATCACTAGAGAGGAGCCAAGTCCTCAATTATGGATGATCTTTTTCTCTTATTCAAATAATAAGTAGTTACACATAACACAACTTTGATGCCCACATTATAGTGATTAGCATGTCATTGTGTGTGCATGCTTTTATTTCATACATTAATTAAAACTACAACGCATATTATTGATGATGCCTTATGCTGTAGATATATAGCTCTGAGACTCCCCAGTACAAATTAAAGATCCATCATGTCCATAGAGTTTGCAACCCTCTCCTGCGGTGCAACAATTAACACAAACATGATTAAGTTTGGCCAATCCAGAAGATGGACAAGTCATGTATGCAACTCTAGAGTCACATTCCAGGGTACATGCCTTGGGTTCAATACTCTCTCTTCCACACAAAAACTTGCCATCTTTACCGAAATAGTAGCAACCCTTGTATCCCGTGCAACATGTGGTACATTGATGTTTTGCGTAATCAACAACACAACTTCCAATGCAAGTATCTACGATCGTGCAATAGTATAATAACCCAACCAAGCGTTGGGGTCGAGTCCCAAGGGAGTGGTTTCGAGAATTAATAGAAAAATAAAAATTTAGTTCTAACTAGTCGTAGCTAAAGACATTAACGATTAAAAATATTATAAATTAAAGGGGGACACAAAAGTGTCAATTAACAATTTGGGGGTTTTGTCACAAGTATAGCAAAAACAGTAGGAATAACAACGAAATTTATGAATGAGAGGGGATTCTTGGGATGTGACCGAAATACGGGTTAATCTAAATTGTTGGGTACATGCTTTCGATAGAGAATTTATAGAGTAATAGTGACTAGGCTAAGCTAACGTGGGAATAGATTCTCTCTCGAGTAACTTACCCCATTTCAAATGGGTTCCTCTCGGACACCCACTTGCCGCATGAAGACCAGCCTACGCCTTACCCCACTCACTCTCTCGAGCTGAGTGTTAGGATATGGGACTAGGGTTCACTCTCTCGAGCTGAATCTCATGTCGACCCACTCCTTAGGCCATCAATCTAGTAGTTTTGGTTTCGTGACCTCTCTCTCGAGCAAGCCGAAAACACATAAATAAACTTGTATTTGCAACTACAAATTTGTTTAATTCATCCACAACTACTAGACGAAATCACCATTGAACTACATCTAATCTATCAGCAAGCAAGACCCAACAACAATCTTAACCCATATTCGCTAAATCACACCCCAAGAATTGAGGTTTTTAGCCACACATCAAGAAATAGAAATTTATACCTAAATAAGCTTGCATTCAAGTGGGTATGAAGATTTAGATCTTGTTATAGGCCAAGAATGAAGAATCCAAGAGACCCAAGTCCAAACCCTTGGAGATGAAACCCTCTTCTTCTTCAAGTTTCCAAAAACCTCTCAAACTCAGAGCAAAAATAAAAAGTACTAAAATTATATTAATTGTTCTATATTGAAAATCTGATACTAAGCTATAACTCTCAACGAGTATTTAGAGTTTTCAAAGCTCTGTGCTGAAGTGAATCATTAGGCGACATTAGTCGAAATCACTGATCAACTCGGCAATTCGCCCTTAGATGTAGTTCATCGCCATCTTGCACCATCCTTCAGCATCGTCATGCTTTGGGTTATTGGGCGACATAGTACTGCTTTGCGGAACTCCTCGGCGATGCGCCGACTGCTCCCTTTTTTCGCCGACTTGATCCTTTCCTTCAGGGCTCAGCACATTGGAACAAAAGGCGAAGAGAGACCTTTCGGCGACTCGCCAAGTGGACTCGGAGATCCTCAGGCCTTCATTTTCTTGTTCTTTTCAGCGTTTTCGTTCCTTTTTACGAAGTTGTATCCACGCTTTCTTTCAAACTTCAAATACCTGAAACTTAAGGGTTTTCATCAGATATTGAGATAAAATAAGAATTTGAGGACACAATTCTTGTTAAAATATAGCCCTAAATGAGTCCAATTTGGGGACTCATCAACACCCCCAACTTAAACTTTTGCTTGTCCTCAAGCAAATTCAAGTTCAGCTGTTCAAAAAGGGTGTCTTAAACAGTGCTACACAAGACTCAATCATGAATGCACACAACAAGGTTCAATTTACTTATGCAAAGATCAAATGTGCACTAAAAGATTCAAGTTGTGACTCACCAATATCAAAGAGTCTCATGCTCAAAATACTTGCTTCAAATGCAAGTTCAAGCTTAACTATAGTGTTCAAACGCCCTCACAAAAAGGATGATTCCATATTCACACAATGGTTCACAATTAAAAGCTTCGGAATCAAATGCAATGCTCACTCTCACAAGGAAGAACACAATGCATGCTTTCACCAATAGGTTTGCCCGTATATTCCGATCAACATTTGTTTCAGCTCACTCAAGATCAAAAAGGCCTTTTTAAGGCTTGTAATGGGACTGAGTGTAAAGGTATGGTCATCTAGGCCCAATGACTTTCATCCTCATGAAATGTGGTGCTCACAACACTTCCTTTCCTTTTCCTTCATCATTCTATTTAATGCTCATAAGTCATCCTATTATTCATTTTTCATGAATTGTTTAGGACCCCCATTTCTTTTGTACTTTTATTCCACAACTTTCTTTTTCATTATTTTTCTTTTTCTTTCTCTTTTTTTTTTTATATGGAAGGGTTCCATTTTTCTTAAAATCATGGGTAAGAGGAGACTTTCCTTGCATTTATTGATTTCTCCTTTTTCGTTTTACCACACCCCCAACTTAGGCTTTTGGCCTAAGTTGGCTATTCAACTAACCACAATTCAAGATGATTATAGGTAGTGGATAAATAAAAGTTATGGTTTCATCAAGTTGTTTCCAAAGAAGGGTAAGGCTCAAGGGGTGTTCAAAAGAGGCTCACACACTCACAAGGTAGGTCACAAAAGAGGTATATGTCAAATTGGCTCACACTCTTAGAAATTGCCTAAGATCATATCAAGAGGTAGCATCACTTAGTTAACGGGACCAACAGGGCAAATTCTAGGATCTATCATGCATGGTTCAAAGTACGCTCATCACACAAGGCATCGACATCAAAATCAAACAAGACTCTACACTTTTGCAAGTTTGCAACAGTCATAACAAGAGACTCGATTTGATAAATGGCTAATCACAACGAGATGCAAAGAGTTCACATATTGTCTATGCAACTTCATTTGGCCTCGTCGTAGCCGAGCATTCATGTTCGTTAGATTGAGAGCACTATTCAAGTCATCAGTATTGATCGGAACTGAGACTTAATTTTTGCGAAAGAACAACCACTTTCAACACACGAGAGGTGGCAAAATTTTTCGGAAAATTTTAAAATTTTTCGGAAGGGTCAAAATCATTTTTGTAATTTAAAACAAAACGGAGCCATGAGCTCAAACATCCATAGAAAGCAGTGTAAAAACAATTTTTAACAGACAACCCAAATATATACAAAACACGAAACTGTCAACACAAAAGGTATGGGCCTCACCCCACCAAAAAAAAAAGTATTTGTCCTCAAAATCACATAACAAAATATCTAGAATGTAAATTAAAGGAATACAGAGAGGGAGGTAAAGAAAAGTCCTATCTAAGCAGTCTCACCATCTGTCCGGGCATCAGTGCCTAGAGTGTTATTAGTCTGCTTTGGGTTCTCATTTCATTTTCTCTCTGCTTCAGCTTCTGTAGCGATGTTTGCCTCAACTATGTTATCCAAATCATGCGCTGCTTTGAAGGCATGTATCGCATTGACGAACCCTCGAGCCCATGAAGGGACATCAGGGTCAATGTGAATCCTCCTACTGGAACTTGCTTCCTTTCTCTCACTCTTGTCAGTTCTTCTGAACTGTTGTGCTCATATGTGTCTGGGTGGCATGTTCCTTCCTGTAACTTTTGGTCTGGCCATGTCTGCAAAGTCTTTGAGATAATGTTAGAACATATTTGACAACCAAAACAAAGGCTTTCATCTGCAGAAAGACTAGATAATCCATTCGGCATGCCGCCGAATACATTCGGCGAACCACAAACAATCCGCCAAAGGTCCTAGTGCAGTAGGAGTTAGGGGTGCAGACAAAGGGTGATTAAAGTGTCATTCGGCGAGTCGTCGAGTGCACTTGACGATCCCGTGCTTCTCGCTGAAAGTTACAGCAGCCACAAGAAATAACGCATGATAGTAAGGGCGAGATAGGGTACTTAGGCGAACCGCGGAGTGGTTCAGCGAGCTCGTCACAGCTCGTCGATTCACTTATTGTGCCTACTTTTGACCCAACTATTCGAAATCGGCCCCGCAACCCTCGAAAATACAATTTAAGAACAAACAACACAAATTTTAACTAAGACTCATAACATTCGAATACCACCCATCACACATTAACTCGACTAGATACATTGGAGAGCAAGGTTTCACTGTTTAAGCAAGGTTATCGAAGAATAATCGACACTTAACCAATTCTATCCAATCAGGGAGGTTCAGTAAATCTTAACAATGCCAAAGAGTGTGAAAATTAGTATAATGTTAACAAAATAATTACGAGTATTAAGAAGCTAACCTTTTGTACTGATTGAAATGCTATTGAGAAGCTAGACGACAATGCAATCCGAATCCGCACACAAATCAATGAAACAAAATACTCCAAAAGTGCAAGAAATATAAAAACTAGAGTGTTGGTGTGAGTTTGAACATATTAGAAGTGAAGGTAAGTGAATGAAGTTGAAACATTAAAACCTTTGGCTTGCAAAAACCGTCCAGTTTTCATCCATTCGGCGACATTAGTCAAGTTCGCCTACTCACTCGACGGAGAATCGATTGTTTTGTTTCTTCGCTGAAATTTATAAAACCTTTGGTTTACAGAGGTCCAATTGGTGGTTTTCATCGTGATGTCGGCGATTCGCTAATAATTTCCAAAGCTCGCCAAGTTTTACAAACACCAATGTTGACGATGTCTTGAGTCAAACGGCGGATAAGATCGAATTCACCGACCCTTTCGGTGACTCGCTGACTGAATCTATTGCTCGATAATCTGCAATATTTGTTCACTCTCCACACTTCCATCTGCATAATCAACACACAATTATTTTATCAAAGCAAAAGAAAACAATATATGGTTTTGGGTTGCCTTCCAAACAATGCCTTAGTTAACGTCGTGGCACAACACAAGTTCTCTTTTAAACCTCATTCTTGGGGTTAGCCATGGTATCACTCGGCGAACCCCCTGGCTGTCTCGGATTTAGGTGCGACGAGATATGACCCATCTGGGTCTCTAACTGCTTGATTGAAATTGAATGAGAGGTAACGGTCTGGCTGAGGGTAGACACATCTTTTTTCATGCCTTTTAGCATTTTATCTGACCCTTTAACTTTGTTGAGGATGCACGAGAGCATATCCTCAGACCTACCACCGTCCGAATACTTTGGCTTCTGGCGCTCATGGGGAGACACGTATCTATATTTCTCCCCATCCTTCCAATTTGGATTACGGTCCCTCCATTCATGATCACGGTCCTTCTAACCTTCATCTCTAGCTCACCTTGGTTACCACCCGGCCTTGGATAATTTGAGCGGTAGCCACCGCCTTGGTTGGCTAGAAAATTTACATCCTCGTTATACAAGGCTTCAAACTTCATTTCCTCAGGATTAGCTCCCCCGACCCCCACAACATTGACACCACGGGCATCGGCCCCCATGACATTTTTGGATAAAATATCAAGTTGTGTCATGATTTTGGCCATGTTCTAGTCTCTCTCATTGTCTTTCTCAATCTGTTCTTTGGATAGCTTGAAAGTGAGAGGGGAGACTTAGTCCTCATGAGTGTACCATGCTCTGTTGATGGTTGTCATACCATCTAAAAGTTGGGCTTCTACTGCATACGGCTGCTGCATTAAGCCTCCAGGCAAGAGTTGGTCAGCGACACCTTTGTTTACTGAATCCAAACTTCGATAAAAGTATTGAAGTAGCATGTTGTCTGGCAAACCGTGGGTTGGGCATTGTAGCACCAACTTTTTGAACCTTGGCCAAGTTTCGTGCAGAGGCTCACCTTCTAGACGTTTAAAGCTTTGGATGATATCCCGCAGCGACATCATCTTCAAGGGAGGGAAAAATTGCACTTGAAATATGGCACCAACTCCTCCCAAGAAGTGATGGAGTCACGTGGTAGCTTGGCTAGCCACTTGCAAGCCTCTCCCATCAACGAGAAAGGGAATAGGCTTAATCGGACCGACTCCTAAGAGATGTTTTTGAATAAGAATGGTCCACACACATCTACAAAGTTTTGAAGATGCTCGTGAGGATCCTCATGAGCCAGTCAGCTGAAAAGTCCCTTCAGTTGCAAGAGTTGCAACATGGTGCTCGTTATGTGGAACATTGCATTTCCCTCGGCTAGGGGTAAACGGATGGCTCCAACACCTCCCATGAGATGGGGGCCATTGACGTTGGGCTCTTGGACATCATTGAGATTTCCGATGTCATCTTGGTGGCCTACCTGGCTACTGTTGCTACCATTAACACTCATGTTTTCTGAAATATTCACACAACAGACAAACAAAACTAAAATTTAGGTAAGGAGACTACACTAAGAAGAACATAAATTCTACTAATCTAAAAATTCTCAAGTAACACCACTCCCCGACAGCGGTGCCATTTTGATGCTTTGCGTAATCAACGACACAACTTCCAATGCAAGTGTCTACGATCGTGCAATAGTATAATAACCCAACCAAGGGTTGGGGTCGAGTCCCAAGGGAGTGGTTTCGAGAATTAATAGAAAATTTTCGTTTAACTAGTTGTAGCTAAAGACATTAACGATTAAAAACATTGTAAATTAAAGGGGGACACAAAAGTGTCAATTAACAATTTGGGTTTTCATCAGATATTCAGATAAAATAAGCATTTGAGGACACAATTCTTGTTAAAATATAGCCCTAAATGAGTCCAATTTATGGACTCATCATACATCCCGTGGGATATGTTAGCATCTTTCCTCCTGAACGGAAACACTTTGAATAGGCAATATGTGGATCACAATTTAGGGGGGAAGCTTTTGGGATTTTTAGGTCAGATTGTCCTTCGCAAATGAAAGTCCCATTAACACTATAATAATTGCAACCTTTATAACCTGCACAACAATTGGTGCATATGGGATTTTCCGTACTTCCTTCTGAACGTGGGCATATCCTATAGCCAAGATTACCACATTCTTTAGTACAAGCCTTGGCATCAACATGTTCCACCGCACTTACAAGTAGCAATAATCCTACAACAAATAGAATAAGGACAAAGGGAAATGAAAAAACATACTAACACTTATTGTTTATGCCTCAACAAATTAAAGAAACTAAAGAGAAGAAAAGAGAAAGGAAAATCTTACCAAGAACAAGTAGTAGGTAAGCAAGGAAACTAACTTGTTTGTGAACAAACATATTATGGATTCTTTTTACCGTGTTTAATTTTCTTTTCTTTTGTTTGGGTTGAGGAGTGTCTATCCTCCTTCACCTATTTATACCAAACGAGTGATAAAAAACATAGCTACTAAAACGTTTTTATGTATATCTATATCTATATTACTTTAAAAGCATCAACTCCTAACTTAAATGTTAAAATACTAAAATACCCCTATCCCACATTAAAGCACCCCCACTATATACACCCAGTTGCAAACGCCACCACTTCCACCATTTGGAAACGACACCACTTCTGCCGCCTCCGCAATGAAACAACTCATCCGTCCAGCAATCACAAACAGTCGCACCCTACCGAGTCCCACTATTTATAACTCTGAAACTAAGATGCTTCTCCCCCATCAAATACCAACAATTACAGTTTAAGAACAAGTAAGAAAACGACACACCCTCTCATTCACAATACTACATTAATCAGTTTGACCTTTTCTTTCACCAATTTAATAGTTTTCCCTGCACGCAGCACGCAGAAAACTCGAAAACACATCATCTTCGCATCTGCTCTGCCTCGCAAACACAGTGTCTATGCATCTGCTCTGCCATTTAATTAATAAGTTGTAAGTTATTCCCTTCTGTATGACATTCCCTTATTAGTTTAAAAAGTTACAGACTCAAAGAATGCAATTTGAAACACATTCCAGATGGAATCCTTCACTTTGTTCCTTCCCCTTGCTGCAACAATAACACTCACTGTGATTTTTTGGCCTACTTATATACAATCCCCTGCCATTTATAACTACAGATTTCTGGTATTTATGTTACTTCTAACCTTACGATAGTGTTATTTACACCTTATTGTTATCTTTTGTTATGCATCACATTCACTCCAACTATGACTCACATACCTACATGGGCGCTTTTTATAACTATAGATTTCCTATATATATGTTACTTTTATATCTTATTGTTATCTTCTGTTATGCATCACATTCACTACAACTCTGACTCACATACCTACAGGGACAATTTTTCGTTCATCTGGTTACATACAATTTCCTAGCAATTAAAAAAAACCAGAAATAACATTGTTGCACTCATCTCCTCAGGTACCTGCAATCATCAATATTCAACCAACATGGCGACTGAAACATAACTAACAAAACAGAGTATACCTATAAATAAGACACCAAAAAGCTCTTTTGATTCTGTGATTAGAGTCTTAGTTATTCGAAGGGGTTCAATAACACCTTACAAGAATTGAAGGCATGAAGGAACTTACAGAACGATCATATTAGTTGACAAAGAGGTAACAACATTGACACTTTTACTTACGTTATCGTACTATTGTTAATATTTGTTCTACTTATGCCACCCCCTGCTTAATAATAGTGCACAAAGATTCAAGCAACGCTATTTAATAAGCATATCGAAACATGGAAGGACTTTTTGAAGTCAAATAAGAGTTACTACATTGCTAAAGGACACTTAGATCTTGTCAACCCCAACTACTCTTCGGTGCATAAAGAAGTTGAATTGGCCTTTACAGACAACACAATCATAAAGGAGACTGACCATGAGGTTTCAACACAGTAATTTTGTGATGGCTTTTTATCATTAGACGTTGCTGATAACTTACCTAATGGTTATATTCTAGTTTACTATCCAAACGTCAAAGTTGTTATTTTCATGCTCCATTACGTAAGTGCTATCACTAATTTACATGACCAATTTCCAAACTTGATTTGCATTTTAGTATCAGTGAATCCCCTCATTCAAAATGCAACTTTGAAGAGACGAGAATTAGTTGTTACAAATGAGTTGTAAGTTGCGATGCTTCATAATCTATCATCTATATAAACATATGGTGGTACCCTGACTTTTCAGTTCTAACTGATAATTTAGGATAGAGCATACAAGTGTAACTCTTTGGGGAGATTTTGCTGAAAATGACGGTGCATTCCTGGATAAGCTTAAAGACGATAAACCTATACTCGGCTTATGTGATGTTAGAGCCTCAATCTATAAAGATATCCAACAGTCTATTGTAGCTGCTTATCGAATAAACACTGACTATAGCTCATGTTTGTAAACATTAACATGTCTTTCTCATACTAGGCCGATTTGGGATCTCTACTATTCATGTGAGCAGTGTCTTAATCAATCAAATGTACCAAAAAGTAAACGACCTTCGAGCCTGGTACATTACATTATTCACAAATGTGTTCAGCACAGTTACTTTAACCCAACTATCACAATTTATGTTCAAACTACACTTTACCATTGAAGCCAAGTTAAATCAAACATTGCATTAAGATGACATAATTTGTCACGCCCCGAGCCTACACCCTGGGCGGGACTGGCACTCGATGACCATTGCTGGTCCCCAAACGAACCCTTGGCCTAGCTTACTTCCTCAGCGGGAGACTTAAATCATTAATACAAGGATTAAAATGCACTTACTCAACTCCTAAAAGATAACTTAGAACGGTTTAAAAGATAAAACATTCAACTTAGCCAAAAATGCCAACTCAAGTCTTAATACATAATAAATAACAATGTAAAGACAATTGACTGCTAACTGTCTATCTATGAAGCCTCTAATAACTGAGATGGATGTCGGGACAAAACCCCCAATCATCTTAACAACTGAACACTACTGAAGTAAATGAAAAAAGAGCTCTCCGGGAAGAGAAGAGGCTCACCAACTGACTTTGAGTGCTCAACCTGATCAACGATGCGCTGGACATTGATCCTGGTTACCTGCATCTGTATCATAAGACGATGCAGGCCAACTAGCATCAGTACATGGAATGTACGAGTATGCGAGTTGGAATGCTAAACACAACATAGGCTAGAAAAGAATCTGAAAGAAACTAAAGAACTTACCTGGCCCAACTCAATTCAACATAACTGAACTCATTTCAATATAAAGCAATTTAAAACATGTGCAATAAAAAGATAAGTTGTTTAAAAACATGATGCCAACTCTGTGTGTATGCAAAGATACATATAACTCTGAGATGTATATAAAAATACAAATAATCTGAGGTATATAGAAAAACAAAATACTGCCGTGGGAATTTCTCTAACCGACAACCATCACATAAGAGCTATTGTGATGATACAACGATCTTCCTCACGCTGCCATCGCATCCTATACCTTGCCACATGTATAGGACCTGAACTACTAAGTGGATCCACTAGTCTATGCAAAACGGATTCATCTACAAAGTATGACCCTTTTCTATCCATTATGGCTACATGGTTTATGGAGACATGAGTTATCTGAACTCAAGCTCGTCCCCATATCGGTGCTCAATACTACTCCCAAAATATGATACTAGCTTTTTATCTTTAAAACATATTTTTTTCTGTGATTTGAGCTAATTGCTCAAAAACTTAGCTCAAAGGCTATCTTGGAAATCAAGGTTTTCTCTCTTGCTTTATTATGAAAGCATTTACTCTTTAACTGAAAACTAGCCCAAAGGCTCTTTACTGAAAAACTAGTTCAAAGGCTCTTTACTGAAACACTAGCTCAAAGGTTCTTTTGAAAATCTCAGTTTTTGGTTCTTAATTAAATATGAAAACATTTTAAACTCTTTTGGGAATACATAGTCCCCATATACTTTTGAAGAAATGAGCTTCAACTTTACTCTTTGCTGAACTCAAAACTTATGTCTTAAAACAAAGTTAAAACATTTGTAGAAGACTTCTTAAAATATGGTTCATGCCGAATTCTAGACTTGAATGACTCAATGCAAGGTTTTCAATAACCATAGATAGACTCAAATACTTGGAACTCAAGAACTTCAATGATACTACTAATTTTAAGAATGCTCAACTCAGAGGGTTCATGCGGAATTATGAGCTTGAACTACTCAACTCAAGAACTCAAAGATACTTCTCATCTCAAGATTGTTCGAATTATAATGTTCATGCGGAATTATGGGCATGAACAACTCAACTCATGGACTTCATGGGTAATATATAATAGTCCCATGATTTGGATTATAATCTTGGAAGGGTTAGGAACTCGATACTCAAGACTTAGAACTTGAAGATACTACTCTTTTCAAAGATACTAAACTGATGGAGTTCATGTGGAAGTTATGAGCATGAACGACTTGACTCAAGGATCAAAATATCAATAAGGAACTCAGGTATATGACTCTTCTCATTCTCATACTTACTTCTCAAAACTTAACTCAAATCAATGGTGGATCTCAAAGGATTCACAATTGAACTCAAAGACTTTCTTGAACTCTACTCTTAACTCCCTCTTGAATGTGAATTATGAATACAAGAGTTATGGTTCATGATATGAATGATCTAGGTGATAAAGTAGACTCATGAATACATTCTCCTCACTCATACTCACTTGCTCGAGTCTTGAAACAAGTTTTTAGAATTTGTAGAAGACTCATCAAAAAGACTAAAAGGGACTTTCTCAAAATATTCAAAATAACTCTCAAGACTTAACTGTTAACTCTACCTTGAATTTGAATTATGGATTCAAGGGTTATGCTTCGGAATGTAGGACCTCTAAATGATTTAGGAGGGTTAAGATAGTAGATCACAAGAATGGGCGAAGACCCAAATTAAAGAATAGTGGCGCGATGCGGAGATGGAATTAAATTATTGTCACTAAAATAAATTTTGGGACAGTGGACTCCGTATCCTCTCCGCGACGCGGAAAGGGGGGTAGTTTTCGGGGGACTGAATGTTTAAAACACCTTTGCGATGCGGAACTGGGTACATATATTTTGCCCGATCTTTCTTCCTCTCTCAAACTCGAATCAGCTCATACCTACTGCAATTCTAAGGTCAAAATTCACAAATTCGTTAAACCCTAAACAATTTCAACGAAACCCAAACAAGGAACTATGAATTAACTCATCTTATTCGCAAACCCTCACCTCTAGTACTCAATGAGAACTTCATTATCAAAGAACGAAGCATAGACCTCAAGAACTCAATAAGATTATCAATATTGGCTTAAACTCAAGAACTTGATAATTCAATCTCAAAAATGAATTAAGGATTGAATTAAACATGGTTGGCGTGAGGGCAAACAAACCCCACACTATGAAAGCTTACATACCTGAAAGAACCATCTTCTTGAAGCAACTTGAAGGAAAACTCTTGAAAGATGAGCCCTAGCCTTAGCGTTTCTTGAATTTCTTGAGCATAGAAATTTTGGAGTGGATGAGAGGGTTTGATTTAAGAAAACTGATTTTCTACTCGTTTAGGGAAATTTAGATGAGCTCCCAAGGGTTTTTAAGACTAAAATACCCTTAAAGAAATAATCAAACGAGCTGGGAGTCGGAATAATTTTTCACCAGGCAGTGAGATCCGTATTGGCTCCATAATGCGGAGCCATCGCAGAGCTGCTGCCAGGTTTGCGCGTCGTTAGTAAACCAGTCATAAATTTTTACTCAAAGCTCAGAATTTAGCAAACTCAGTGGGGTTGGAAAGAGGAGTCGAAGGGCTTTAATTTTATAGTTTGTAGCTCACCTAACTCATCCTGTACTAGGAGTTATGGTCATTTGAAGTTGAACCAAAACTTAAGAAAAACTTAGGAATGACTTGAATGAACTCTCTTTAGTTCTTCTTGGAATTGAAGGTGCTACATCTAGTGACCTTAATACTCAAGAAATTTTAAATTCCTTGCAAAAATCTCACTAACTACGAAGAACGGTTCGAGTCTTAGCTCAAAAAAATTCTGGGGTGTTACAATTCACCCCCTTGGGATCATTCGTCCTCGGATGACGACTGGATTGGGTAGAGAATGGGGTTACTCTTACTAAGGTCTGAGTCTAATGGTATGCTCTTACTATATTCAAGCTTTGTTCTCTAACAACTCCATGGACTCCTACTAATCAACTCTTTAAGAAATTATCAACACTTGACTTGATTTTTCCTCTTATCATCTCCCCCTTAGGTCTAAAGCTAACACTTGTAATCTATGGACCTATTCCACATTAACAACTCAATTATGCTATCTAGGCACACATGGAAAATCATAACTTAATTGAAACCTCATTTGGTAACATACCATATCAGCACACCTCTTAATGTTCTTGTTACTCTTGTGACTTTGCCACACTTCACTGCCCTTATCTAAACGTTAGGGCCTCTCACTTGTACCACTCATATCTATTGCAGCTAATCACCTCAATTCCTCACCTACTCTATGTCAAGTCTTCTAGATTAAATCTCAAGACTAACATCATCACCCTAATGTTGCCATTCTTTTGATCATGACACTCATCTCGAATTCAAGCTTAATATTTATGACTAAACCCGAATATCAATATGATTGCTCGCTTACTATACTAACTTACAACTACTAGATACAAATTCAGAAACACTCATCCACTAGGACCTTATAACAAATAGCCAACCCTCACCTCTTAGTATTCATACTTACAATTTACTATCACATTTCCCTTCACAACTTGAGTACTATTCACTCATTCACTATACATCAATGCCTAATAAGTTCTATAACACTTTGAATATTATGGGCTCTCTCTCAAAATCATAAGCCTAGCTTAGATCTATCGCCTCATGAATACTCCTGCTCTTTTATTCAACACTTACACCTGGTCATTACCTACACAATGACACTTCCTCACCAACTCCTTTCTAGCTACAACACACTCTACCTCCTATGATGAAATCTTCACAACTCATCACTTCTTACTCTACCCATAAGGGAAAACTCTTCATTACTAACTTACTAGGTGCATGACTATAGTAACATAGCTTTTCAAAATACTATCTCCCTTTCTTAGATAACTAAATTGCTGCATACTTTCCTCTAACTCTAGGCTCTTTCACTATTACTGCGCATGATCTCATAACTCATGCTACCTTTTTGGGTGAAAATACTACTCAAGCTCTAAACATACCTCTTAAAAAGGATCTCAGCTGAAACAAGGTTTAGGGAAGAGAGTACAACTCACTTTTAGCTCAAACGCACGATTCAAATGAATATGGGTGCATTCCTTTGAAACTGAATACTTAACTTACTATGGGCTTCTCTGAAGCCCCTATGGAGTCTCATGACTTTCTCAAGACTCTTGCTAAGAACAACTTATCCATAAGGATATGACTTTTCTATTCAACCACCACTAGTATGATGGGTAGTCAAATGAATTCTGAGAACCGCACAAGTATGAATAAATCTCTATGACATAGCTCTATTGTACGATTAAGAGTATGAAAGAAGGGAAACTTTTTTTAAATGTTTGTAGTCCCTCATTTATAGAAGTGGGGCCCTCACATCCATAAACGAGAACCTACTGACACAGCTTCATAGAAACCCTAGGACACTTAAACTCTGGGCTCTGATACCAAGTTTGTCACGCACTGAGCCTACACCTTGGGCGGGACTGGCACTCGAAGACCATTGCTGGTCCCCAAGCGAACCCTTGGCCTGGCTTACATACTTAGCAGAAGACTTAAAGCATTAATACAAGGATTAAAATGCACTTACTCAACTCCTGAAAGATAACTTAGAACGTTTTTAAAGATAAAACATTCAACTAAGCCAAAATGCCAACTCAAGTCTTAATATATAATAAATAACAATGTAAAGACAACTGACTGCTAACTGTATATCTATGAAGCCTCTATTAACTGTGATGGATGTCGGGACAAGACCCCCGATTATCCTAACAGCTAAACACTACTGAAGTAAATGAAAAAGGAGCTCTCCGGGAAGAGAGGATGCTCACCAACTGACTCTGAGTGCTCAACCTGATCAACGATGCGCTGGATGTTGATCCTGGTTACCTGCATCTGCATCATAAGACGATGCAGGACAACTGGCATCAATACATGGAATGTACGACTATGCGAGTTGGAATGCTAAACACAACATAGGCTTGAAAAGAATCTGAAAGAAACTGAAGAACTTACTTGGCCCAACTCAACTCAACATAACTGAACTCATTTCAATATAAAGCAATTTAAAACATGTGCAATAAAAATAAAAGTTTTTTTAAAAAACATGATGCCAACTCTGTGTGTATGCAAAGATACATATAACTCTGAGATGTATATAAAAATACAAATAATCTTATGTATATAAAAATACAAAATACTGTTGTGGGAATTTCTCTAACCGACAACCATCACATAAGAGCTATTGTGATGATACAACGATCTTCCTCACGCTGCCATCGCATCCTATACCTTGCCACATGTATAGGACCTAAACTACTAAGTGGATCCACTAGTCTATGCAAAACGGATTCATCTACAAAGTATGACCCTTTTCTATCCATTATGGCTACATGGTTTATGGAGACGTGAGTTATCTGAACTCAAGCTCGTCCCCATATCGGTGCTCAATACTACTCCCAAAATATGATACTAGCTTTTTATGTTTAAAGCATATTTCTTTCTGTGATTTGAGATAATTGCTCAAAAACTTAGCTCAAGGGCTATCTTGGAAATCAAGGTTTCCTCTCTTGCTTTATTGTGAAAGTATTTACTCTTTAACTGAAAACTAGCCCAAAGGCTCTTTACTGAAAAACTAGCTCAAAGGCTCTTTACTGAAACACTAGCTCAAAGGCTCTTTTGAAAATCTCAGTTTTCCGTTCTTATTTAAATGTGAAAACATTTTAAACTCTTTTGGGAATACATAGTCCCCATATACTTTTGAAGAAA
>JAJOOR010028231.1:0-23514 GCA_036250505.1 Solanum acaule | reverse complement strand
CTATATGTTGGTGAGAATAATAAATTTTAAAAAGTAATGATGTGATTATAAATTTTATTTACATATGAAACAAATGGTTAGTAGATATAAATGTGGGGATTGTTTTAACAAAATATAAACTCATGGATCAATTATTGTATTAAAATATCTCAAATCATGATATGGAATCACCATATAATTCCATATCATGGTTTTTGGAGAATATGGTATCACCTCTCATGATATGGAATTAGCGTAAAATCGCATGTCCAAACGCTGATTCCATCTCACGATACCATATCGTGATATGGTATCGCATGACCAAACGCCTACTAAGTCTTTTCTATATTCGTCGACCAATCATTTGAAATTTAGACCATTTTTAGCCTATTGTTTTTTCTACTATACATGTTGAACTAAACTATTCGTTAAGCTTGAAAGTTGAAAGCAAGTCTAATTACCTAACAACCAACAAGAAGTGCATTTTATGCTGACAAAATCTGTTTCCTATATGCTTAGTAAAAGCATATATCTTATTATATTACCGGCAGTGAACTTCTCTTAGTGCAAAATTTGGACTAGATGACATTAAGTTGCATTATAATCTCTTTTGTTCTAAAGGCATAAGAAGGTCTCGTTTTTATTTTTATTTTAATATCATCCATCCAGGCTTTCACCTTCGGTGGTGATAGGGGATTCGGCATAGACCCCCATTGTGTTTATTTAAAGAAAAATAAAGTACATTGGACGAGTTGAAGTACCAAAACCTCCGAGATCAATATTGATCGAAGACCTATACAAAACTAAAAGAATGCACTGGTCTAATTGATGGAGTATGGTTTTGTTGATGGGAAAGTTCAGGCAGGAGTAGGACATTCCATATAAAACTTTTTGATCCATTATGGGACTGCTGAAATCGAACAATTTGTTATAATTGTTGTTAATCTGTGTTTAAAATAGAATTATTGATTCCAATAAACTTTGCAGAAACATGAAGTAACCAAAGTTTTAATGAACCAGCAAAAACAGAAGAACATAAATTAATTCAGAACAACTAAAATCTGAAAAACATACCAGAATCTGGAAAAAGACAGAATGGAAAATATCAAGCCCACTGACTGCACAGTGTCCCCTTAAGGAAATTATTCCTCTCTAATATCCGAGGTTTGATTTGGAATATGTCCTCCCAAGATAGAATGATCTCAATCACCAGTGTATTGATACCCAAAACTCTGGTGTCAGCGAACCACTCAACAGCAGTAAAGTACACGAAGAAACTTTGTGCAGAAGAAGAAGAAGAAATCAGAAAAATTCGTAAGGAAAAAATCTGAAGAATCAATGTATTTATAGGCAAGAGGAACTGGTTCCGAAAGGTTGCAACCCTTTCAGAATCCACACGACCAGTCATGAAAGTTTGCAACCTTTCAAACGATCATGGTTGTTCCTGAAAGTTGCAACCTTTCAGAACAGTCACTTCCAACGGCTGGAAATTTAAATAAAACGAGAAAGAATTTAAATAAAACGGGTCGCGCGCGGATTCGAGTCGGGTCGGTCAATTAACTGAATAACCGAAACGTTTCGGTTAATTAACTAATTAATTGAAACGTTTTGGCGTTTTGGCCATTTAATTTAATTAATTAAATAAATAAATAAATAAAACAAACTTTGTCACTGAAGCCGAGCGAGCGACGACGACGGCGCGAGGGGGTCCCTCTTTCCAACCCTTTTAACAATTAATAGGAGTGTTTCTATATTTAAACTCTTCTATTTTTCTTTCCACCACCGATGAGGAAGAAATGCCTTTTCACTAAAGCATAAGAGGACTTTTCAAGTTCCCAACTCTTCAAGTTCCCAACTTTCCAAGTTCCTCTCTTTTCATCTTTCCTCTATTTCCCATTAACTTTTGCTACATATCCAACACTAATTTGATAATTAATAACAAAATGAGAACAAAAATAACTTATAAAATAAAACATTGTGTGGTGGCGAGTCATTGCTTTGAAAGCAATTTTTGTTAATGTAGGATAATTATTTGAAAATATAAATCACCTTTTTCTCTCTTATAAATTTATAATATAACCTTTACACGTCTGCGGCTGTTAGTGCCAATTGTCAATTGAAAGTTGTAACCCTTGTTGTCCTGAAAGTGTCTAATTTGACATATATGATGAGGTGAAGTTCACAAATAGCTATTTATAGAAGTCATATCTAAAGAATAATCGAAATAGGAAAAATTAGCAAGCTAATTATAATTCCTAATATAATTATTAAAAATATTTACACTTAAAAATAATTATTAAAAATGTCAATATGTCAATATTTTAGAAGATTAATTGTATCCTAATATAATTAATTTCTTTTCCTTTTATTTCTCAAATCAGGCTCAAATTAGACCCTTTTTTACTCCCTCATCCGTAAAATAAAAATAAAAATAAAAATACCCCCATTATCCACTTACCTCTCTTTCTAGGTTTTACTCCAAATTGCTCATTTCTCTCTCTTTCCTTTTTCACCATTGTTATCGCCTTTCCTTATTCAAGAAAATCAACTCTTCCAATTTCCTACACTTTGTTCAAGAAATCTCACAATTAATTCAAAAGATTTTTCAACCATTGATAAAGGTAAATTCGAAGTCAACAAGTATTTTGTGAGATGTCTTGTGATTTTGTTTTCACAATTATCAAGTATTTTGTATTTTAGATTTTTCGTCTTTGAATAATATTGTTTGATTTTTTTGTGAGGTTCTCATATTCACCAAGTATTTTATGAGATTTCCCTCTTCTATGTATTTCAAATTTTTCGTCTTTTAAACTCTATTGTTCGATTATTTTTTTTGTGATTTTGTTTTCATATTTGAGATTTAATAGATTATAGTAATCTACATACATTAGCATTCATACATCATATATTGTTTGATTTTTTATACATTCATAATTAATAATTTCAAATTTTGTTTATAGGGTTACTAATATATGCACAAGTGAATACAGATTTGGATTTGAGTTTGATAAAAAAAAAACCAGAAAAAAACAACATAGCAGACGAAGAAGAAGAAGAAAGAGAGACTGAGAGAAGAAAGTTGAATTGTATTCATATTAATTTTTTGTTTGTTAATTGTTTTTGTTTTACTCAGCATTTGTATTTTTATTAAGAACATTATATTTCTTTTAAATTTGTGGTCATTCAAATACGTATGTCAAATTGATTTATATTTCTTAAGCATAGATGTATTTTATTTTTTTCACAGCCAATTTGTATTTTTTGTTTAGAATATTGTATCATTCCTCAACAGATTGTATTATTTTCACTATGTATGCTATTTTTTTTTTCAGAATCTTGTATCTCTGTTTCTTTCATAGTCAACTTCTAATTTTTTTTAGAATATTGTATCATTCCTCAATAGATTGTATTATTTCCACCATGTATGCTATTTTTTTTTTTCAGAATCTTGTATCCTTTCATAAATCATATTCATATGTAATGATTAATTATATTGGGATACAATCAGTGATATTTTTGTAATACAAATAAAAGAAAAATATTTTTGGCAATCATGTAATACAATTTTGATCACTGGGATACGATTTGTAGTTTTCACTATGAAAGTAAAATATCAAATTTAATTTGAAAGATAAAGTCAACACATAAAATGTAAAAAATATTGGTATACAATTACGATGAAAACATAATAAAAAAAAAGTTGATTTCTTTGAAATTGTAATTGGTGAGAATTTTAAGTGATATGTTCCTTTTTTTAAATATTATCTCCCCTGATTTTCTCCTTTCGGTTATTAAATAATTGTGTTTCTTGCAAAAATAAGATACATAACAAACTAAAATATTGACATTTTAAATAAATATTAAATGTATGGATAAGATATCCTATTAAATGTCAAAATATTGACATTTTGAAAAAATTTTCATTGAAATATAGCCACAGGCATGGGCTTGGACTATTGGGCCAGCCCAGCCTAATTTCATGATTTGATTGAATTGAGCTCCTTTCTTTTGGTTAAAACCCTTAATAACAAGTCTAGCCTTATATTTATTAATTGTACCATCAGGTCTCAATTTCTTCTTAAATATCCACTTGCTACTTATGAGTTTACAATCTTTAGGTAAATCATACAAGTCCCAAGTGTGATTAGAAATTATAGAGCCTAATTCACTTTTAATAGCCTCTTTCCAAAATATAACATCTATTGATCTCATAGCTTCATCATAAGTCTTAGGGTCTTCTTCTATTAAATTGATAGACACTGATTCATCATTTAAAATATTAATATCCAAATTTACAGTAAAGAAAGTAGTGGTAAAATCAGGACCAAAACTTGTCTCAATTCTACGTCTTTTACTCCTTCTAAGTTCATTTTCATGCTCATTAGAAATAACATTAGAAGAAGGCACAACATGAGAATTAACAGATATAGATGTAGAAGCATTATTTTGCACATCACTCGACATATTATTTTTCAAAGGAAAAATATGCTCAAATTTTTTTGCATCTCTAGATTCACAAATAGAGTGATCATTGAGGGACATAAATCTATATGCAGCACTATTTTGAGCATAACCAATAAAGACAATATCAGAAGTCTTAGAACCAACATTTACTCGTTTAAAATCAGGTAGACCAACCTTAGTCAAACACCCCCACACTTTCAAAAATTTCAAGTTAGGGGCAAATCCTTTCCACAACTCATATGAGGTCTTGTCTAACTTCTTATGAGGGACTCTATTAAGAATATAACACGCAAACAAGACTATTTCTCCCCACATATTGTCAGATAGACCAGAGCTTAGAAGCATAGAATTCATCATTTCTTTAAGGGTTCTATTTTTCCGTTCGGCTACACCATTTTGTTGGGGGGGTATAGGGAGCACTAACCTCATGTATAATATCATTTTCTCACAAAAGTCCTCTAGAGTTTTAGTACTATATTCACCGCCCCTATCCGATCTAAATCTCTTGATTTTCCTGTCTAATTGATTTTCCACTTCTGCTTTGAATTTCAAAAACATGCTTTTAGCCTCATCTTTAGACTTAAGAAGATATACCTTAGTGTATCTAGAAAAGTCATTGACAAAAGTAACGTAATACATTTTTCCACCTTTGCTAACAATGTTCTTGAAATTTGCTAAATCTGAATGTATTAGTTCAAGTAATTCGGTCTTTCTACTAATAACAGATTGAAAGGTTTCTTGGCATGCTTTGCTTCTACACACAAGACATTTAGAAAACTCATCAGTTTTTATCATAGGAATTAATTCCATTTTTCTAAGTCTTCTAATAGAAGCAATATTAACATGACCTAGTCTACCATGCCATAAATTAATAAACTTGATAATACAAGCAGAATTTGGAATACTTGCATTATTGACAATCTCTTGAACAATGTTCAATACAAATAATTCCCCACTAAGATATCCCTTCCTCACTGAGTCTCCTCCACGAGAAATAACCATTTTATCAGCTTCAAAAACAAGTTTAAGGCCTACTTTGTTGAGAGGTGCTCCGGAAACTAAGTTTCTACGGAGGGAGGGAGCATACAAAACATTGTTCAAGGGAAGTTAATTTAAGTAAATTTTTTTCATTACCCATTACTACATCAGTAGTAGAGTTACCCATATATACACACTCGCCATCAATGGACTCCTCAAATTCATAAAATAAATTCTTATTGGCACAAAAATGCCTTGAAGCGCCTGTGTCTAGCACCCAGTCAATTTTGTTAGCCACTAGATTTGCGTCAACGACTACAACAACAATCACTTCATTACCCTCAGCAAGATGAGCTTGGACATCATTTTGTCCTTCCTACTTTGAGTCCTGCCTCTTTCTTTGATAGCACTTGGCAACCCTGTGACTAACTTTTTCACAAACAAAACAAGGACCCTTAAATTTTTGAATTTGGCTCTCCAGTTTGTTGAATTGATTTTTCTTCTTCATATGTTCCTTTTTCGAGACTTTCTTCTGTTTGCCTTTAAACCTGTCTTTCACAATAGTACCAGAAGATTCAACAAGATTAGCTTTAGAAGAATTAAGAGAAAGTTCTTCCATCTTATCTTTGAGACGGTTCACCTCTTTTGCCCTCATGTGACGAATAAGTTCTTGAAGAGTTAAATTCTTTTTCTTATGTTTTAATTGATTTCTATAATCACTCCAAGATGGTGGGAATTTTTCAAGCAAAACATTAGCCTGAAATATCTCACACATCTTCATGTCCTCGTTGAAAACATCAACAGTCAAGTTCTCATATTCGTGAACTTGTTTCATTATTGGCTTATTATCAACCATTTGGAATTTAATCCATTGACCGACAATATATTTTTTCTTTCCTGCATCATCAGCGCCATATTTCTTTTCCAAACTATCCCATATTTCTTTGGTAGATTTATAGGTTAAAAATAAATCAAATAAAAGATTTGTCATATGATTTAGCAAATGTCCTCTCACAATTTTGTTATCCTTTTCAAACTTCTTTTTAACAACATCATCAACAACCATAACATTGCTAGAATCAATAGTGGTGTTAGAACCATTCATAGAAGGTTCTTTAAATAAAACATAATCAACTTCTAATTGTTCAAAGAAAATTAAAAGTTTTTGTGATCATCGTTTAAAACTATTTCCATCCAAAGGCTCAAATTTTGACAAATCAGAAAAAGTTTTGTTCAAAGAAATAGACATTTATATTGTATGTTAGTAAATCGCTTTCAAATTGTTGGGAAAAATACTACAATAGTGATATTAGATTGGAATTATAAAGTAGTAAATAACTTGTCACAAACACTGTGTCGTGGAAAGCCACTGCCTTGAAAACGATTTCGGCTCGATTCCGGTGCAAATCGTTGTAACCGATCGCTCCCCAAGGTTCCACAGTTACTCTCAGACACGTGCACTCGTGGTTGAGAGTTTGGAGGTTGCTCAAAACCAATTGCCCAACAATATTCTAATAATAAGGAGAAAGGAGGAAGAAGTTTTTCTCTTCTTTTTGTTTATGTTGGTAGTGTTGTGTTATGTTCACCAAAGCCTCTTCTTATATATGATTTGCAAGAAAAGGAGTTGCAAGTAGGAGAGTTTAATTTTAGAAACGTATTGTCAAGGCTAATGGCATTAAAGGCCATTGCATCACTTTTGTTTGGAACGGATGTATCTTCACCTTTGAAACGTATTTTGTATTTGTCTCTTTGCATGACCTTAGTTAATAAAGCTAGAATAATTAACTCAACAGTAGAATTAACTCAACAGGGAGTACTAATAAACAAAACTAATGCATACATTATTTTTACTAATACACTCTACCAAACGACTCGTAAGAATTACTCCTAGCTTATGGGAGTGAGTAACGACGCCAGTAATCCACAGATTGAGCCCGCCCACAGTCGTGAAAACAAACCAGTTTTGTTCCCGAAAACCAGGAGCCATCTCAAACTTTTGGGGCCTACCTCTTCCATGATATGTGGTGATTCTACCTCTCTCTGATACTCAACTTGTATACTATTTGCTTTCCATATTCCTCCCCTATATGTCACTTTAAGGATTGGACTTCATTAGAATCATGTTTATGTTAGCATTGACAGCCACAACTCTATAAATTATAAGTATTGCGTAAAGTTATATTATATTGTCATGTCATATTAAATTATTAGAGAATTCATCTATTTATTTTGTGAGTATATTTTTTTATTGGTTAAATTAGAAATCAAATCATTAAGCATCCATATCTAATAAACCGAAACTCAATAAAAGATATCCTATTAATTTAGCATAATTAAAAGTTTAAATTTAATAAATCGAACTAATAAAAATAATCGAAGTGACCCGATGCATACCCCTAATTTTACATGGAATAATCCGGACTTGGTGGTGGGTACAGGTCCCCTATTCCAGGAATGTGAAAAACATACTGTTGCATTCTAATTTAGACAAAAACCACTGCGCCTCTAGTAAAGTACTAAAGCTAGTTTCACGTAATAACCATATATAATTAATTTACTCCCCATTTCAATTTCTCGTCTTTCATTAAAATCTTTTCGATAAATCTTCTCTGGGTTCGATATTCCTTATTAAAAAAAAATTACTAAGTAAAAATGCAGATGAGTTGTAGTATCCGCCCATGTTTAGAGTGGATCAACAACCCTGACTCACAAGCCAACGCTACTGTCTTCCTCGCTAAGTTTTATGGCCGTGCTGGACTCTTGAATCTTATTAACGCCACCCCAGATCACCATCGTCCTGGTAATTAACAAAAAACTCTGCTAATTAAGTTTTTTAAAAATTAGATTTAACTTGAATTGTATAGTCATCTTCTCAATTTTTAGTGTGTTTATCATTTCTGTAAAGTCACAAATTACTTTATATATATTTGAGTGTCAAATCATGAAAATGATAAATATCAATGCATGTTTAATTTATCTTTATTTTATAAAGGGAAATTACTATTAAATAATTTAATTAAAGTTTGTGTTTTTAATTAATTAAATTTTAAAAAAATTAGTCAATATAACTCATGATGATTTAAATATTCTACTAAAAATCTAGAAATAAAAAGAAGCTATATGAATGGGATGATTTAAAGAATTAAAAATTGGTGACTTGCTATTAGCTATATTTTTTATTTATAAAAAAAATAATTTTTAATTTTACTAAAAGTTTTGAGCAAGTATATGAAAGAATTTATGAAGATGATATGGGAAATTTTCTGATTGTATTCATCTGTAAAGGACCATGTATATATACAAGATAATTCTAGATTAAAGCTTTTAAAAGAAAATCATAAATCTGTACAACTTTGTCCTATTTCTATTGGTTACTCTATAAATCTGTTATAACCATATTATTCCTAAATGTGCCAGTCACGTGCCATCTTTTGGAGGGTTGAGATTTAATCCATCACATTTCTTTGTTGATGGCTGTGATGAAAGCAACGTGTCTGGTGAGACACATATAACACTTCAAGATTTGCCTTTACTAATTGATGAATATGAAGACTGCTGTAGTGGTGATTTTATCATTCCAACATCCCCCTCAAGTTGGAGGGAAGTGTAGTGACACCCAACTTGTGAAGATTATGATGATGCGAAGGACCAGAGAGACCCTTAGTGAACATATCAGCGAGCTGATCCTTGGAAGGAACAAAAGACAGAAATGAGCCCCTAGAGATATTGTTGCAGGACGAAGTGGCAGTCGATTTCGACATGCTTTGTCCGCTCGTGAAACACCGAATTTTGTGCAATATGGATAGCAGCCTGACTATCAGAGTGCACTAGAATCGAAAGTTGAGGAGAGATTGATAGATATGAAAGAAGTCTAGTCAACCAAGTAAGTTCAGCAACTAAACATCTCATGGACCTATACTCGGCTTCAGCAGATGAAAGGAAAATTGAAGTCTGTTTCTTCAATTTCCAAGAGATGGGTTATCCTCCTAGACTGATAAAGAATCCACTAACAGATCTTCTGGAGTCACGATAGGAAGCCCAATCGGCATCGCAAAACGCTGTGAGGGTGAAGGTAGAAGAAGCATTGAAGAACAACCCATGAGTGGGATAATGTGCCAGGTATTTTACGACTCTTAACCCTGCATTATAGTGATCCATAGTGGGCTGTTGCATGTATTGACTCAGGGTTAACACAGCAAAAGACAAATCAGGTCTTGTGTGTGTTAAATAATTCAACTTTCCAACAAGATGTCTGTATATAGTTGGATCTGACATTGGTTCACCTTTGTCGGCAGAAAGCTTAATGGAAGGATCCAAGGGGGAAGAAGCAGGAGGAAGATGACTGACATCAAATTCATGAAGTAAGTCAAGAGTGTATTTCCTCTGACTAACAATTAGACGTTGTTCTTCTGTGAGAATTTCCATACCCAAAAAGTAGTGTAAACGACCTAGATCCTTGATCTGAAATTCTAAGTGAAGGAATGATTTAAGAGCTTCAATTTCTGCATAAGCATCTCCTGTAATAATGATATCATCGACATAAACAACAACTATACATACAGAATCTTGCAGCTGTTTGAAAAATAGTGAATAATCATTGAATGAGGCTGTAAAACCTTTGAAATTGAGAGCCCCTGCAAGCCTAACATACCATTGCCTGGAAGCTTGCTTGAGACCATAAAGGAATCGTCTGAGCTTACAAACTAGGTTAGGATCAGGAGTGTGTAAACCAACAGGAAATTTCATATATAACTCTTCTTGCAAATCACTTTGCAAGAAGGCATTTTTCACATCAAATTGAGAAATGTCCCATTCCTTCTTAGCTGCAATTGGCAATAAACATCTAATTGTTGTCATTTTAACCACAGGGGAAAAAGTCTCAGTATAATCTATACCTTCCCTTTGAATATCACCTCTGATAACCAACCTTGCTTTCAATCGTTCAATACTCCCATCAGCACATTGTTTGACCTTGTAAACCCATTTACAAGGAAATGATTTTCTTCCCTTAGGTAAATGGACTACATCCCATGTATGATTAGACTGTAGTGCTTCAATTTCCTCATTTATGGCATGTTGCCATCTTGGATGTGTGGAGGCCTGATAATAGCTTGTAGGTTCTGAGATTGAAGCAACTGATTTCAAAATAATTTGATTCGGAACAGATAAAGCATTGAAGTAAAGAATATGAGGATTAGTTGGTATGGCAAGACAAGAATTAGTAACATTACTGAAAAATATAGAATTACAAAAATAATCTTTGAGATGAGCAGGGAGTAATCCTTTAGTTGACCTATGAGATCTTCTGAGGGAGGATTCTGTCACAGGGGAAGAGATGTTACTATCATCAACTAGATGTCAAGTAGTAGGGCAAGGAGAAGGACTAGACTCATGGATGGGAACAGAAGGTTGAGAGTCCAAGGCAATAGTAGGATCATGTGAGTCAAATAAAGAAGGGATAGGAAAGATGGAAGGAGAGGAAGAAACTGTTTCAGAAAAAAGATAGATGGACTCATAAAACTTCACATTTCTGGACACAAAAATAGTGTTGGTCATCAAATTCAACAACTTGTAACCTTTTTGATTGCTAGGATATCCCAAAAAGACACATCTTGCTACTCTTTGCTGAAATTTCTCTCCCTTGAGCCAAAGTGTTTGCATAACATAAACAACCAAAACACTTTAAAAATGATATGAAGGTGATTTCCCAAAAAGTACTTCATATGGTGTCTTCCCTTGAAGCACCTTAGTTGGTAATCTGTTGATGATAAAGGTAGCAGTCAAAATACACTCTCCCCAGTAAATTAAAGGAACCTTAGAATGAAACAACAAGGCTCTTGCTATTTCAAGCAAGTGTCTATGTTTTCTTTCAACCACCCCATTTTGTTATGGAGTAACCACTCAAGAAGTTTGATAAATGATGCCTTGAGAAGTAAGAAAGTGTGAAGCAATAATGCTCTTTCCTAACTCCATTGCATTATCAGATCTAATCTTCTTTACTTTAACACTGAATTGCCTTTCAATCAGTTTGAGGAAACTCTGTAGGACAAAGAAAGCATTGCTTTTGGTGGTTAACAAGTAGGTCCAAGTACCCTTGCTATAATCATCCACAATGGTTAAAAAATATCTGTAGTGATTGTGTGTGGGAACTTTATATGGTCCCCATGTGTCAATGTGGATCAACTCAAAATTAGAAGTAGAACTGATTTGACTAATAGGAAAGGGTAATGAACATTGTCTAGCTTGAGGACATATATCACACACACAGTCTGAATTATAGGGAATGGAAAGAAAATTGACATTTTTCATTGAATTTAAAGGCAAATGCCCAAGTCTGACATTCCATAGCATTACATTTGAAGAAACAGTAGAACAAACTGGAAAACTAGGACTAGAGATTGAACTAGAAACATTTGAACTGGAACAAATTAATGATTCTGGAGTAAGAACATTCTGCTTAAATTTAGACACTTTGAGATTAGGTTGAAGCAAATAGAGACCTTCCTTTTCGTCACCAAAAACTTATGGGCTCTTCATTAAAGGACCCTGCAAGAGAAAATTATTAGAATAGAAAAGAATGGAAGATTTGAATTGAATGCAGAACTTGTGGACTGATAACAAATTGTATTTAAAACTTGGAACATAGAGAACATTGTGAAGAGTGAGATCAGAATAGATAGAGACATTTCCTGTGTGTGTGACAACAACAGTTTGAGAATTAGGCAGATTAATATGTAGAAGAAACTTAAGAACTATCATGGAAGTAAAATCAGTAGGGTTGAAACACATATGTTCTGATGCTCCTGAGTCTATGATCCAAGTATTTGAATTAAAAACTGAAAAACATAAACCAAAGTATTTCATCATTGTACCAGCAACTGCATTTGCATTAATTGCAGAATTCCCATTGTTGCCTGATGCTTCTCCTATCTTCATTTGATTGAATTTATCCATGAATTGATTGAACTAATCCTTGCTCATGTGTTGTTGGACAATGTTGAGATCCATGGAAGTATGTCCATCAACTTTATCCTGTAAAACAGCACCATTCCCTCTAACTGTCCTTGATATGATTTGTCATGTGTAAACTGGAAATCATCAGGAAAACCAATCAACCTAAAACAATAAAGATCCACATGACCTATTTTACTATAATGAGTGCATGAAACATTAGGGTTAAACTTTGCTTTTCTTGGTTTGAATTTCTGGTTTTGTTTCTGAAACCTGATTGGAGCTTGTGTGTTGTTCATCCTTGGATAGGTAGTATTTCCCTTCTGAGCAGCTGGTGGATATCTCTGCACCTGTTTCCCATTCTTGGATGAACTCATATTGCCAACCATGAAGGATGAAGAATCAGGAGATATTGTGGGTGCCATGAAAGTTTCTCTCTGATTTTCATCTTGCAGGACTAAGGAATAAGCAAGGTTAATATTAGGTAAAAGACTTATCATTAAAACATTACCCCTAGCTTGAGCATAAGTATCATTGAGCCCCATAAGAAATTGGATCAAGCTCTCATCCTCTAGTGATTTTTCCAGCTTCTGTTTACCCTCACAGATACAGACCCAAGAGCACTTGATACCAAAGTTAAGTGAATCCAAATCATCCCAAATTCTTTTGAGTGATGTGAAATATCCTGCAATATTGTTAGATCCTTGAACCATTCTACTGAGTTCCTTCTGTAGATAGTAGAGTTTGGCACCATTTAATTGCCCAAACCTATGTTCTAGGCTTGTCCGTAATACTTTAGCAGTTCTAGAATAAATAACACTATCTGCTATATCTTTTGACAGGGAATTAAGGAGCCAAGATGTTACCATATCATTGCACTTACTCCAAAGTTGCAGATCTGGAGAAGAGACATCTGGTGCAGCAAGGTCTCAAGTGATGAATCCCAACTTGTTTTTAGCTGAGAGAGCAATTAGAACTGTTCTCCTTCATCCCTGATATCCTCTTCCATCGAAAGGGCTGTTCACCAAGGTCATGCCAGGAGCATCTGATGAGTGGAGAAAAAATGGATGATGTATATCAATCAGGGCACTCTTTACAGTAGCCACTAATGAAGAACCAGAAGTGGTGATGTTATCTTGAGTATCAGGCATTGTTGGGGAAGATGAATAATGAGAAGATTAAGCAATTGTGTGCTCTGATACCATGAAAGAATTTATGAAGATGATATAGGAAATTTTCTGATTGTATTCATCTGTAAAGGACCATGTATATATACAAGATAATTCTAGAATAAAGCTTTTAAAAGAAAATCATAAATCTGTACAAATTTGTCCTATTTCTATTGGCTACTCTATAAATCTGTTATAACCATATTATTCCTAAATGTGCCAGTCATGTGCCATCTTTTAGAGGGTTGAGATTTAATCCATCACATTTCTTTGTTGATGGCTGTGATGAAAGCAACGTGTCTGGTGAGACACATATAACATCTCGAGATTTGCCTTTACTAATTGATGAATATGAAGACTGCTGTAATAGTGATTTTATCATTCCAACAGTATAACACGACTGAGTAAATGTTTTAATGGAAGTAAAAATCTCAAACCCAATTTTGTATTCAAGTCTTTTCATGCATACAACATGCTAAATTATTTTGGGATTAATTATCTCGTGATAAGTTATTCTAGAATAAATTATTTCACCATGTATGAGTGATAACTTATTCCATCACTAAGATACAAGTGGTGGGATAAATAATCTCAGGATTGCCTAATATCTCAAACTAAATGCAGGATCCATTTTATCACTGAGATTTTTATACTACCTAGCTCACACCAAACGACTCCTTAAATGTATTTACTGATTTTGTTCTTTGCTATGTTATGGTTGCAGGAATATTTAGGTCATTGCTCTACGAGGTTTGTGTTAATCCAATATGTGGATCCGTGGGATTATTAGTGTCCCGCAATTGGGAGGTTTGTCAAAATGCAGTTGAAGCTGTTCTTAAAGGTTCTCCAATTATACCCATAGACAATAACGGATCGCCTTTAAACCTTATGATATTAGACACGTAAATAAAGATGACATGACTTCTAAAAAATTCAACGATCTTGTTATCTCTATTTATACGTCCGCATGCCATAAAATTTTGTGATATGTGTTTATTGAGCTAAAGACCTACCTTATCAACAAGTATTATAGTTCAAAGGATTACAAGCAAATTCATAAAGATATAGCACTTTTTTCACTCGACGATGACTCATATAATTGGTCTATATACCTTCTCCATTCAATTTAATTATAAATACTCAATATCTAAGAATTTTTGGAGTTAACGGTACTAGGTATCACAAAAATGAAAATAAGCAGTGCTCCAGGCTGCATGACACAAAGATATAGTTTGTTTAGGAAAATTCGATCATAAAAGAAATCATTGTCCTTGTCGGCCTCAATAGTTTTTTTACTATTGATCGTAAGTAAATAAATACCAGTAAATACATTTTCATGAAAAAAGTACCCAATTGTTGTTATCTTTTTGTACTATTAATCTTTAAGAAACTCAGGATTCCTTGTATCAAACTAGACATGACAAACCTTACGTTCAAGCTAAGGATCTGAAAAAAAAAAATCAGCAAATGAAGATTCTATTCACGTGAAATTATATAAAAAGTTAATAAAAAAAAATGTAGTTCCCCATCTTTGGGCGAAATCATTGAATATATATATATATATATTTTAATTTTACATTCGAAGAAACGGACGTTAATGGTGGGAAGAGAGTCCACCAATTTTGGACGAAGCGTACATTTTGATCTGTATTTTTGGGCAAGGTCCCTTTTGATATGTTATGCCCAAAAAATGTCAGTTTCGAAACCGTATTGCTTTTAGCTATAACTACTTCAGAAGTGCAAATTAGTTTTTTTAGTGTAAAAGTACTGCTTTAAAAGGTTTAAAAGGTGCAGATTTGTAGTGTAAAAATGCATATATTTTTTGGGCAAGAATGCAACTTCTATGTTTTTTGAACTTCAAAATGCAGATTGTTTAGAGTATAAACACAGTTTAAATTAAATTTACAAAAAAGATTTTTTCTCTAAAGTGTGTGTATTGACTCAAGGTCATTTGTTTTCAAAAGCAAGACCCAATAAGATTTTATAGATTAAATACTTTGTCACCTCTTTCATTTACTTTATTGTGAACATTTCCGCGCTTCGCGCGGTCATAAAATTATTTATAAATTTAGAAATATAATAACATTTTTTTCATGCATATCCTTACAAAATCAATAATATATATTAAAATTTTTCTTTCTAATAAAATAAAGTAAGCATGAAATGAAAAGTAAAGGTAGAAATAAGTAGAAATGAAATGTATATTTAATATAATTTCTTAATTTTTTAGTTTTTCATTTTTTTCTATTCCCATTATCTAATATCCCTTCAATTGTTCATACCTTAATTATAATAAGCTCTAGTTTGGAAAAGAAGTTATTTTCTCTCAATTTTTTTTTATCATTTTCTTCTTATCTCCGTTTTCTTACCCTCTTATCCTACTTCATCTTTTTTGTTTTTTTCGGACCATTAGTTCCTTCAATCCTTTCTATATTTATTTATTTTATTTTATTATTTTCTTGTTCCCTAGTTCTTGTTGCTAGTCAAAGATTGCACTCTATTTTTAAATAATCAAAAAGAAAATTTGTAAAAATATTTTCATCACCTATTTAAAATCTAAACTCTTTCATCTTTCCTTGTCTTCTATAGTAACTAGTTAACATATCCGCGCTTCGCGCGGTAAATTCAAAATTATTAAGCTTTCGATTTTATGAAAATAAAAATACTTATAAACAACATACATTTGGATATTCATTCAAAAATGTGAACGATAACAAAGATCTAAGAAATATTAACGTATATAGAACTCAAATTAAACTACATCAAGGAAAGCTACCTAAAGATAATGGTAATACTGTTTTTTTTAGCAGTACTTTGAACTCTTGTGGTCAAGATCATTAGCCTTCTCAAGGACATTTTCACATCACCTATATGATTTTAATAGAAGAAAATAACCTTTTAAATTAATTATGTGTAAAAATGAAGATTTCTTGTAAGAAATTTTTTTGTATAGGGCTAGAAAACCATTTCTCCTGCTATAAAGAAGTTTTTTTGTTACTCTCTAATAATGTTCTTTGATATTTAATATTAAAGAGAAATGTGTAACTAAACGCGTAATGTGATGTTCATCAACTCTATCGAGGTGAACTTCACAAACTGAGAAAAAGTTCATACTACGATGTTTTGTTGGCAATAAAAGAGCACAACTATGACTTATGAGGACATGAATATTATCCCAATGATCCACTTTCCAACATCTAATATAAGATAAAACTTTTTATTAATAGTGAAAAGTACTGCATGCATAGTATAAAATTTCCCTCAAGGTACCTATATATACAAGTCACCCATACATGCTATTAAAACTTAGTGTCAGATGAAAGATCAATGTTCTGCTCATGGATCATATAATCAAATTAACTTGTGAAAGATAATGTAGACAACATTTTACCCCATAATTAATTATTCTTTGAAAAAGATCGGATAATACATAATGCGGTTTCTAAAAATTAACCAAAAAAAAAAAAAACTCAAATTTGTGTTTGCCTCAACGAACTATGTTGTTTTGAACTGAACTTATCATTTGCTCGAATCCTCAGTCTTGTGAAGATCAATACAATGACTATGTGCTCATTTTCGATCTTTGATGCCTTGTGTCTAAGTGGCCACCGCCATTGTCTCTTCAAAGAGAAATAAAAAATGAAATTCTTCCCTGGACACTTGTAAAAGAATTATACTAACTAAATTTATTTTACAAAAAAAGTATTCCAAAAATGTTAGTACTGATAAACATGAAAGAACCATCATCAAGAACTTATAAAAAATATCAAGTTCTAGAAACGAAATTCTTTTCGAGTTTCATACAAAACTTATGCGCCTCACCTTTTACAATTTAACTCTTCCCCGTTGAAACCATTCAAGATACAACATTAACTGTTGGGATCTCAAATTCCAACTCAGTGATAATCTCTGATTTCTCAGACCATCATAATACTTCCCGTCTCTCTCAACTCAGGGATACTCTCAAGAAAGGAATAAAGAAGAAGACTGTACAAACTAAGACAAAAAGGAATTTGGGCTCAAATATAGAGTAAGCAGATTTGGACTCATACAACTCTAGCCCAATTGATGATGAAAGCAGTTCTTATTTTGACACCTTCTAGAAGCCTTATACGTGTACATAGCAAAGGAATATTTTGTGAATAATTTCCCTGCAAAGTTTGTTAAGAACCTAGCCTGTAGAATAGTGACAGGTGTACAGAGCATATTTGCATTTCTCAATTCTACTTGTATAAATCAATGTAACAGTGATGAATAGATATACATAAAATTTCCCGATCATCTTCTCTTTGGTTTTCAACATGGTATCAGAGCAATGGGAATAGATCCGAATCCTCTTTCATATTTCTTCCTTTTTCTCACTCTTACCTTCTCTTTAATTGTTTTCCTCTTTTCTAGATCCAATGGGAGACAACACCCCTCTTAATGAAAGCACCACTCAAAACTCCCAGTTGAAGTTGTTGCTGTTCCTCTCAGACCAGTATAGTAGACATCTCAAACCCTTTATTCCTTCATGCTTCAGATTCCCCGGGTATGGTGCTGGTAAACACCATTTTTTATGGTAAGGGATATGGAGGTTGGCGCAGGGGAATTTTGATAGCCTTGTCAGCAAAGAACAAGGTTGGTTTCATTGATGGTACAATCACCATTCCAAATATCACTTATGATATTTACAAATCATGGTCTAGATGCAACAATATGGTCATCTCTTGGCTCTTGAACTCACTATCAAAGGAGATTGCTGAAAGTGTTTTGTACTCCAAGACTGCAAAGACCATCTGGGAGGAGCTTGAGGAGAGATTTGGCCAGAGTAATGGACCTCTTCTTTATCAACTACAAAAGGAAATCAATGAGTCAGTTCAAGGAAATCTGGACATTGCAAGTTACTATACCAAGCTGAAAAGACTATGGGATGAGCTGGACAGCCTAGATATTTGTCAACCTTGCTCCTGTGATTGCTCATGTGGAGGTAAGGTGAGATCTCACAAATCTGACCAAGATGCAAGGTTTATTCAGTTCTTAATGGTACTGAATGAAGCTTATGCAGGTCCTAGAAGCAACCTTCTGTTGCTTTCCCTTCTTCCCTCAGTGAACTATGCATATTCTCTCCTCATCAGGGATGAGAAACAAAGGGAAGTTCATGTCTCACAGCATGCTGCACCTACAGCCTTTTATGCTTCTAAACAAGGAACAAATACTTATTCAAGATCTTCTACTTCCACTGCTGGGATTTCTAGACAGCCTTATAATTCACAGAAATCTGTAGAAAGGAAACTTGTAACTGAAGGAAAGAAAATTGCTAATGGCCTATTCTGTTCTTATTGTAAGAAAATAAACCACACTATTGAAAATTGTTACAGGCTGATAGGTTTTCCTTCTGATTTCAAATTCACAAAGTCAAAGAAGATGGGCCCCCTAGTCAAAAGCAATTCTGCTTATTCCATTGATGAATCAGGAAGCAATTCAGGAGACAAGCCAATGACCCAGGATCAATACCACCACCTATATCAGCTTTTGCAACATGTGAAGCTAGGAGCAGAACCACAAACTAATACAGAAGAATCTGCAACAGTTAATTGTGCTGGTATAACTACTTCACCTTCACCTAGCTATTTTAGTGTGTCGTTAAGGTCAGTCTCTTGGATTCTAGACTCAGGTGCTTCTGAGCATATGACATCTGATTTTAACCTGTTGTTTAATGTCAAGAATCTTCCTAAGCCTATATATGTGAATCTACCAAATTCTACTAGAGCTCTTGTTTCTATATCAGGTTCAGTGTCTTTGTTGCCAGATTTTACTATACATCATGTCCTATATGTCCCATCTTTTCATTTTAACCTTTTATTTGTTTATAGACTATGCTTACAATTCCACTCCATTCTCAGTTTTTCTGCTTTTGGTGCTATTTTGCAGGGCCCTTCAATGAAGAGGCCACTGGTTCTTGGTAAAGTTACTAGGGGGCTCTATCTTCTACATTCAACTAGCACCAAACAAGTCAAGCCTTCAGATAGTCTATCTCCTTCTAGCAATGTTTTTAATTCTGCTTGTAATCAAAGTGCTATAGCACAAGTACCAAGTTCTTCTTTATTTTTAGGATCTGTTTCTGTTGATGTAAACACTTGGCATTGTAGACTTGGTCACATGCCCTTTTCTAATATGAAATCTGTTTGTTCTATTCCTATGAATTCTATTTCCGTTCCTTGTGATGTTTGTGCTAGAGCAAAGCAAACTAAGTTACCTTTTGGGTCTAGTACAACTGTTTCTAAACATCTTTTTGATCTCATTCATGTTGATACATGGGACCTTACAAGACCTTAACACATGATGGTTTTAAGTATTTTCTAACTATAGTGGATGATCAAAGTAGAGTAACATGGACTTTTCTTTTGAGCAATAAGTCTAATGCCTTCACTATTTTAAAGCAATTTTTGGCTATGGTCAAAACTCAATTTCACACTACAGTAAAGATTCTCAGAATTGATAATGCCCTTGAACTGGGTAGTAGTAAAGATGCTACAGAATTTCTTCTTTCAGAAGGTATAATACATCAAACCTCTTGTATATCCTCTCTACAACAAAATGGCGTAGTGGAGAGGAAACATAGGCATTTGTTAGAGGTATGTAAGGCCTTACTTTTTCAGTCCAAATTACCTACTCGTTTCTGGGAGAGTGTCTCTTAACAGCGACCTTTTTAATCAATAGGTTTCCTTCTAAGTTGCTCGATATGAAAACACCATATGAGCTGTTGTTTGGTCATTGCCCTGATTATTCCCTTCTCAGATGTTTTGGTTGTCTTTGTTATGTCTCTAATTTACCTATTCATAGAGGAAAACTAGATCCTAAGTCTGTCAGGTGTGTATTCTTAGGTTATCCATTTGGGAAGAAAGGGTATAAACTTCTTAACTTGAGCAATAACAAGATCTTTGTGTCCAGGGATGTCATTTTCCATGAAAGCATATATCCTTTCTCTAGTAATGTTCCAGCTTGTCCTCCTTTCTCCCTTTCCTCTCAATCTCCTGTCCTTCCAGATTATGACTCATCTTTTCCCATTTCTCATGTTTCTCCTAAATCTCCTTTACCTAATGACATGCCATCAGACATGGCGGACATCCTCGATATTCCCCAATAATCAGATGACATACCTGAACATCAACCACACCCTTCGAACATTGAAGTACCTGCTCATGAACCACCACCACAACCTACTAGACACTCCACTCGAGTCTCTCGTACTCCCAAGTACTTAAGTGACTATATTTGTAATTCAGTCATTCTAACCAATGTCACTAATCAGTGTTTTGCTGCCCCTATTTCCCCTGTTTCACTTCCTTTTTCTGCCTTATCTAGTACAAACCGATCTTTTCTAAACTCTGTTTCTTCTATTACTGAACCCACTTCCTACTCTCAAGCTATTTTACATCCTGGATGTCAAGAAGCTATGGCTAAGGAATTTGAGGCTCTTGCATCTAATAATACGTGAGATGTTATTGAATTGCCAAAAGGTAAGAAAGCTCTACCCTGCAAATGGGTGTACAAAGTTAAGTATAACAAGAATGGAATGGTTGAGCGACTCAAAGCTCGGTTAGTTGTGAGGGGGGATATTCAACGAGAGGGCATCGATTTCGCTGAAACATATTCTCCGGTTGTCAAGATGACAACCATTCGCTGTTTATTGGCTGTGGCAGTAAAAAAGCATTGGCATATTTCATAGTTGGATGTGAATAACGCTTTCCTGCATGGTGATTTGCAGGAAGAGGTCTATATGAAGTTCCCTATTGGTATGTAGCCTCCTAGTTCTTATCATGTCTGTCGCCTTAACAAATCCTTCTATGGTTTGCGTCAAGCATCGCGACAATGGTATGCTCGATTGACTGCAACTTTAAGTTTCAAGGGATACTCCCATTCTCTAAATGACTACTCCCTCTTCTATAAAAGGGTTCAAGGGCGAGTGTCTATTTTGGCAGTTTATGTGGATGACATCTTGCTCACAGGAGATGATCCTTGTGAATTGGAATCTCTCAAGCTCTTTCTACATTCTGAGTTTTGGATCAAAGACCTAGGTTCTGCCCATTATTTCTTGGGGATGGAAATCATCCGGGAACCACATGGAATCACTGTGGGACAAAGGAAGTTTACTTTTGACTTATTGTCAGAGTTTGGTTGCACTGACTTACAGCCTATGTCTTCTCCTTTGGATCCCAATATCCGACTACGAGCTGATGATGGTGAACTTTTATCCAATCCAAACCTGTATCGCATACACTTGGGAAAATTGAATTTCCTCACAAACACTCGACCGGATCTTTCCTTTACAGTTCAACACCTTAGCCAGTTTATGCAATCTCCCCGTATCCCTCATTTTGATGCAGCTTTGAGATGTCTCAGGTATCTTTTATTGGATCCCGGATTGGGTATTTTCTTCTCTGTTGATTCGAATCTCGATCTCGTTGCCTTTTGTGACTCCGATTGGGGTAGATGTCCAGATACTCGCCGCTCTATCAATGGATATTACATTACTCTTGGGGGCTGTCCAGTCTCATGGAAATCCAAGAAACAATCTTTAGTCTCTCTTTCATTTGCTGAAGCCGAGTATAGGTCCATGCGCAGGGTCGTTGCTGAAATCACTTGGCTGGTTCGATTACTCAACAATCTTAGTGTACGTTCACCATTACCTGTTCCTTTGCACTCCGATAGCCAGGCTGCTATTCATATCGCCAAAAACCCAGTTTTACATGAGCGGACGAAACACGTTGACCTCGATTGCCACTTTGTCCTTCAACAATACCTTGCCGGGCTCATTTCATTACGATTTGTTCCTTCTGTCGCCCAGTTGGCTGATGTCTTCACAAAGCCCCTCTCTGGACCTATTCATCGGTCTCTTTTGCCCAAGTTGAGGATTGTTTCACCTCTCTCTAACTTGAGGGGGGATGTTGGGATCTCAAATTCCAACTCAGTGATAATCTCTGATTTCTCAGACCATCATAATACTTCCCGTCTCTCTTAACTCAGGGATACTCTCAAGAAAGGAATAAAGAAGAAGACTGTACAAACTAAGACGAAAAGGAATTTGGGCTCAAATATAGAGTAAGCAGATTTGGACTCATACAACTCTGGCCCAATTGATGATGAAATCAGTTCTTATTTTGACACCTTCTAGAAGCCTTATACGTGTACATAGCAAAGGAATATTTTGTGAATAATTTCCCTGCAAAGTTTGTTAGGAACCTAGCCTGTAGAATAGTGACAGGTGTACAGAGCACATTTGCATTTCTCAATTCTACTTGTATAAATCAATGTAACAGTGATGAATAGATATACAGAAAATTTCCCGATCATCTTCTCTTTGGTTTTCAACATTAACAGAATTATATTCACAAGTGTGCCAACATCTTTTTTTTTTTGCCTTTTTTTTGTGTATGTCTTGTGCTGCAATGTGGATATCTATATATTTGAGAAGGCGTCTTCTGGAATACGGAAACGGCTGGTATAAAGGCCATTATTTACGGCCAGACGTGGAGCAACAATTCAGCAAAACGGTGCAAACCTTATTTATTGTTTTCTGCTTTTCTTTTTTTTAAGTAAGAGAATAAAGAATTAGATGAGAAAAATGGGGAAAAAAAAGAGAAAAAAGAGAAATCTAGGGTGTGTTCGGTATGAATGAAAATGTTTTCCTGGAAAACAAGTTGATTTTTGACTTATTTTCTCATGTTTGGTTGGTGAGTAGAAAATATTTTTCAAAAAAGATTTTTAGTGTTTGATTTATGAATGAAAAAATATTTTTGAGAAATATCTTTTATTTTTACTAGAGCAGAAAATAATTTTTAAAAACAAACTTAAATTTTTTTTGGGGGGTGGGGGTGGGGGTGGGGGCTGGTAGGGGGCGGGTGGGGTGGGGGGGTCGAGGGTTGGGTTGAAAAAATAAAATTTTGAAGCTGAAAATATTTTTTAAAAACAAACTTAATTTTTTTTTTTG